>JAPYZI010002779.1:0-33256 GCA_030523105.1 Ophioninae sp. A BG-2022a | reverse complement strand
CATTCCAACTGCGACTAACGCGAATACGATTAACCGATTTCTCTTCGACGATATGTACAACGGCTATTATTTTCAATAAACACTTATCCTGCATACAAATTCCAATTTTTTATTTAACAAAAGCGCGTACGGTACCATTTCTTCGTGAAACCAATAGTTCGCTATTTGTAAGTTCAATGTAGGTCGGCAAGTTCGTTGCCAGCAAACTGTACCATGAAAATATCAACAAAATGTTACTCAAATGAATGGTAACTTTTTCAAATGTATATTCGATAAAATCAGATATTCAGCTATGATAACGTTTGTAATAAAAACGTTCGCTCATGTGGATATCACTCCGGTGTTCCCAACCCTCTCCCTTCGACTCGTTCGAGTGAAGCTAGAGATTGTGATAAGGACGTATGATGCACTGCTTGATTATCATCTTCCTTCTTTGCACAGGGATTATTACCCTACGCACAATAAATATTCTTCGTCAAGACAATGTGTTTTCAGCGAATGAGCCAAGTATAAAAAGGCCCCACGATAAGATCTTATTCATCAGTTTAGTTGCCACTGTATAAGACAACGCCTACTGGAATCATCATGTCCGTTTCAATCGCATTCGTAGCTTTTTGTCTTTTCGTTGGAGTTTGTTCGAACACTGTACCGACCAGCCAATGTCCGGAAGTTGAAACTGTCAAAGACTTCGACGTCTCCAAAGTAAGTTCAATCGTATTTATTTCCAATTCCTCTGTGCTCGTAAATGTTCAATCTTCCGAAGATTCAAGTGTCCCACTTTTGGAATATCGATCTCAAAGAATTATCGGTAACTTGAAATAAAAGTTGAAAAAACGTATTCGAAAAAGTACAAGCAGGATTCCTTGGGGCATCCGAGTAAACTGATTCCTTTACGTTTTTTCAACTCTTTGAATCACCACCGAAGACAAGATACAATTTTTATAGTAAAGTTGCAAAAACGTTCGGTTGGCAATTCGATTTTGCACTTGTGATTTTTAGCAACCCCATTTTGATTGCCACCAAAGAATTTCGTTCTCAAATTATAAAATTATGTGCGAAATCTCTTGTGCAGTCACCAGTCAAAGAATCTTCCTTGATACCATGGATAACCAGTCCTTTTCCTAAACAAAACAAAGTGAAATTCTTCAGACAATGAAACATTGATGTTCAGTACCTTGGACGTTGGTACGAGGTTAAAAGATTGACACCCCACGAGACCGGGACTACTTGCGTCATTGCCGATTACAGCCTTACCGAGGATGACAAAATCGCGATGCTGTATAATTACAAGGACGCGTGAGTGATAATTTATTTTCAATATTACGAAATCGATCGACGTGTGAGTGTAAAGCTTTAGAATCCTCAATCAATATATATATATATATATATATATATATATCCGCATAAATAATGACAAAGTTCGTGATGATTCGTAATCCTAATCAGGTCCGGAGCTAAAACGCAGTCTTCGGCGGTTGCTCGTATACCTGACCCGTCTGAACCGGGCAAGCTCAAAATAAGATATCCGTCGATGCCAGTAGGAGTCGAGGGAGATTACTTCGTCTTGGGGACTGACTACGATTCTTACGCCGTTGTTTACAGCTGCAGTGACAGCCGAAGAGGAAGGTGAGACACGACTGAGCTGAACATCTTTTTCGATGTCTTTTTTCTTCAACGAATACATCGTAATGACGTATTTTGCAGCATGAAGCTCGCGTGGATATTGACCAGGGATGTTAACCCTTCGAGCGAGGTGCTCGACGAAGCTCACTCAGTGGCTGAGAAGAACCACGTTGATAGATCGGTATTCGCGACGACCGACCATACCAACTGCGAGTAATCCAAATACGATTAACCGATTTCTCTTCGATGGTATGAACAACGGCAATTATCTTCAATAAACACTTATCCAATATGCAACTTATAATTTTCGATAATCTTTCGTTGCTGTAATGGAACGATTTTCTGTCTGTTTAACAAAACCGTATAAAGCAACGGTACCAATGCTCAGATGAGTTTCACTGTTCATACATTAGTTGGAATGTTTCGCTATATTAGCAATATACATGAAAAGTAACGAAATCAATAAATAATAATTAATTAATTAATAACAATAATAACGTGTCCAAAAATTGGGACACGAAAGTATTCGAACACAGGGACACTAATTGTTGTCCGAAAACTGGCACAATTTGCTATTATTCAATATTTTAATATATATTATTATAAATGCGTTCGGAAAATGAGAATTTAGGAATAATAAATTCTTCAACTTCAACAACTCTTAACCGTCCGGAGGTTTGTACTTACCTTATGCCTACATTTGTTCGTGAAAACTGTTGAAGAATAAATTCAAAGGCGAATAGCTGAAACGTTCCACCAGGATGCCCAATGTTAAAATCAATTATTCTGAAACCTTGATTACAGTGAACAATCACCAATTGTCCAATAAACAATTTGAAAAAAAAAAAAAAAAAGATATTACTAGATCCTACAAAAGTTCCGACTATGATTGGAACACTATCATTTATTCAAACAAATATTCTTTTCTGATACATTTATCCATCAACCGATCCAATATTGGAAATCACCAAGAATTCAGTCAACCGCGAAAAAATCCGACAAAAGTGTAAACCAGCGACTCGCCAGTTTTTACATCGCTGCAGATAGTTTGAACGCCGCCAAAATGATAACGTTATATCAGAGAGCTTCGTTGTTATCATCATATCCAGAAGTCGTTCCCGAAGCAAATATTGTCTATCTGCAAAGGGACAATGACCCAAAACGTAATTGTCGACGCTGTACTACGAGGAAAGAAAATAATGACACGAAATTCATCGAGATAATGGTAATTAATAATTATCATTCTCCTAATTATTAATTTAGTAATTATTATAAATTATTTAATCATCGAAACTGTAGTAATTAATAAATAATAGTTTGGTATTATTAATTCGTAATTAATATTACCACAAAAAAAATGAAACAAAATTACGTAAATAATTGCCAAAAAAAATTAATTTATATTAGAATAGTCATGATTCCCTGATTCGAATCCATTGAAAACGGTTGTCCACTAAAATTAATCAAATGCCTGAGAGAAAGAAATTTGAAACATCAAGAAAATCTTTGTATCCAAATTATGTTAGAAAATTCGTTAAAAAAAAGTTCGTTACAGCAAACTCGTGTTGAATGTGTCAGGGAATTGATGATAATGCAGTTGGATATTTTTCCTACAAAATTTTTACCATTTTTTGTTGAATCTTTCATCCTCTACCCCATCAAAACCCCAAAACATTGTCCGAAAAAAAATCCATAAATATTCTCTCGTTACACCCTGCGCTGTTTCAAGTCCCTATTATTTATCTCTTTATCACTTGGATTTCTTTTTTGTTCGTCACCCCTAATCGAGGAACCCCTCGAATCTGGATTCCCCCCTCCAAAGATGCAACACCATAGCCCATGGAAAGAAGCCTATGTAATAGTTTAATAGTAACAGTTCGCCCCCTGCTGGGCAAACATAAAGTGTTTGACGAGAATTCATTATGGGACTGAAATGATGGGGGGCCATGGGAAAATCCATATAAAACGATGGTACGTACTTTGTATCACAGTTGCATCGTATTCATTATTTGTAGAGTCAAATACTCGATTATTCGTAATCGTGAGAAAAAGTCATCGTCCCTTAAAAAAAAAAAAATGAATGGTGCGACGATGCAACGGAAATCATTTCAGGGAAAAATTTATCGCGGAATCCACAAAGCAAATACGAAAGCTGGGAGAGTCCGGTGAAATAAAAACGAGAAAACGTAATTCGAAACCGAAATCGGTACTAGAATCACGTATCGAAGCAAAGAATAATTTTTCTTTTTTTATTTTCTCTTACTACCTTCACTCTCCTTTATGCCAAAAACTTGAATTTTTTTTACGTTTTCGAAATGAGAAAACATTTGGGTCAAGTGTACGCAGTTTATTTGAATTAAAATATTGGTCATCAAGATTTATCATAAAAATTCGATAATATAAATTTCCTTAAAAATAGGTTAATCGAAATTTCCTTTAAAATTCAGTTATAGAACATTTTTTAAAAATTGATTAATTGCTATTTATCCTGAAAATTCGATTATTGAAATTCCTTTAAAAATATAGTTATCGAAATTTATCCTCAAACTTAATTGGTGGAAATTTTCTTAAAAATTATATAATTTTATTATAGAAATTACCTTAAAAATTCTATCACAGAATTACCTTAAAAATTCTATCACAGAAATTACCTTAAAAATTCTATCACAGAAATTACCTTAAAAATTCTATCACAGAAATTACCTTAAAAATTCTATCATAAAAACAACCTTAATAATTCGATCAGTGGATAAAGAAATAATTTGTATCGGCTTGCAACGGTGATTGCTTGAACATTGGGAATGCGCGTGTGCGTTGATGTGTCGAATTCCAGACTGTTCCGTGACGGAGTAAAAATAAGAGAGAAGAGAGAATAAAGAAAGAAAGAGAGAGAGAGAGAGAGTATCCAAGAGAAGAGCTAAAATAAAAGAAGATGCTGCGAGCAAGGAGGATAAAAAGTAAGTGAGCGGTGGAGTGAGAGATGCAATCGAAGCATCGACGAGGAGGGACGATCGCGTTTCTCGCTGTTCCTCGCAGTGGCCCATCACAATTTTGGTTCTTTACGGACAAGCTGTATATACATAGCGAGGACCGCCAGAGCCTCTAATAACAGGGTAAGGCCGAGCTAAACAAACATACACGCCCATGGCATGTCTCGGCTCCGTGTATACGGATGATAAAAAGGCGATGTAGCCTGGGAGAGAAATGGGCAAGAACTCGCGAAAAAAAAGAGGAGAGCAAACGAGAAAAACTGCACTCGAAGTGGAGACGCGCGCCACGGCTGATCGACAAAATTAACGACCTCGAACGTTTCGATACGGGGACAGGTGACTTTTATTTTTAAAAAAAATTACGCATCGATAGGAACATTTATCATTTCGAATTGAGGTTACCCCAAAATTGAAAATCCTAGATTCCCAAGTTCGGATCATTTCGTACATGTTTGGGTTCAAAAGTCCCTTTTCGTTGATAAATTAATCTTCAGAAATGTCAATTTTGCGGATTTAAAATTAATTAACAATTCCAGTCAAATTGGCTAATATTTGCAGCTACTCGACTGAAGTTTTACCAGTAGTAAAAAATAATCCATTTTTTTTCAATTCAATTAATACGTTCGTGTTCGTTTTATTATTATTTTAATAATTACGAAAATAAATAAACAGCAGTATCTTCTTTAAAAATGCCGAAGGATTGAAATTTGAATTTTACGATAGGATCATTTTATGTTTGGGTTCAAAAGTCCCTTTTTGTTGATAAATTAGTCCTCAGAAATGTCAATTTTGCGGATTTAAAATTAATTAACAATTCCAGTCAAATTGGCTAATATTTGCAGCTACTCGACTGAAGTTTTGTCAGTAGTAAAAAATAATCAATTTTTTTTCAATTCAATTAATACGTTCGTGTTCGTTTTATTATTATTTTAATAATTACGAAAATAAATAAACAGCAGTATCTTCTTTAAAGATGCGGAAATATTGAAATTTGAATTCAACGTTAGGATCATTTTATTATTAATAATAATTAACTAAAAATTCAACGTTTATTAATCTTTCAACGTAATTTTATAGAAGACGGAATTCTAAGACCGGAAGCGAAGAGACTTGCGTGAGAAGTCCCAATTCCTCGAGATTGGAACGCATCAGTAAAGTATACCCGATTCATTTTGTGTATCAGAGTACCGCATTGAAAACCAACAGCAAGTTCTTTTCTGCCAGCGTTAACTTACTCGACCCCCTCCCCCTCCCTCTCCCCTGCCTTCGTAAGCTACTGTGCACAATAACGTGGACGTGTTATCCGACATCAAATTTGGATCGTCCAGGCTATAAATTGCCCCTTTGAAATCTCGGTTCTTCAAACATGAGGGCGTGTTCGAACGCAACTCGTATGGATTTTCGGATATTGAATACGGTAACATCATAATTTCAGTTCCGAGATATCTCACGGCTGTCAATTGTATCATCAAAGACCTTTTCAGGATTGCTCCATAAATCTTTTTAAAAATATTTTCTGATTTTTCTATCTGGGGATATTTTTTGCATTTTTTAAATGAATAATTTTCAATATTTTACTGAATTTTTTATCCAGGTATATTTTTCAATATTTTTTGCATTCTTCTCGATGAATAATTTTATGTTCTGAATTTCTTTCTCGTGCATATTTATCTATATTTCTTGAATTTTTTTTTTGCCGTGGATAATTTTCAATTTTTACTGCATTTTTTTCCATGAATATTTCTCTATATTTATTGCATTTTTTTTCATGGTTAATTGCACAATAGCAATATACCCCCCTTCACGATCCCCAAACATTTATATGAATAAAAATCATCTATTTTTTGTCCCTGTCTTTACAAATCTTCAATAATTAATATTAAAGTTCTTCAATAACAAAAATTTGCGTCCAACATAGATCGATATTGATTTTTCCGTTAACCGTTTCCGGAAAACGTTTTCTTAAAACCGGACATCGTTGAGGAATTGAATAACGACGCTGACAGACTAATTTTTACGCGGTGAGCACCGCGCAAGATTAAATTGAGCGAGACGAGGAAAGGGGGCAAGAGAGGTAGAGAAAAGCAAAGAGGTGAGGGGGGAGGGGTAATATAAGCGAGAGTCCGCACATGAAGCAGAGAGAACTCTCCAGGGTGGTCTTGAGCGTGCTACAACCCCAAGTAACACGTATATACCTTGAGCACATATATACACACGGGGATTTAACAACCAACCTTGAGATGAGCAGTTCTCATCTGCTCAAGCTGTTCCGTGCTGAACAAAAGTGGTTTGCTTCCAACGGAGCATGCAAAAATGGCCAATCAGCCCCTCCGGGACTGCCCTCGACTCCCTCTCAGTTTGCCAGTTCTTGTTGCAGCGATACTTTACGAAATTCGCAATTTTTTATTTTTTTCAATTCTCGAACGCATTCGAGTTACGAAAGCCGAGCGAATGGGTATTAGGATTTAACTATTTTTCGATAGAGAGCAAATTCGCTATCTAGTACAACAATAAATATAAAATACTTTATATCAAGCGTAGTAAAAAAAGATCAATTATTTTTCCAAAAGATATCATTATAAAGATAACATTTCGTACTGAACGAACTTTGAGAATTTTAGCTACAGCTTTGCGATTGGTTGAATCAGATTCTGACTTGTTGACTCCAGAAAATAATGGATTTATTTTTACTAAACCTGGTATTATAACAATAGTGGTGAAAATGGAAAGAACTTCTGTTCCGTTCGAAAATACGGGAAGTTTAAATCCAATGACTCTGGACAACGCAGGCCTCTTTTGAAGGACCCAATGTATCAGGATTTTTGGATTATCGTATCGAACCGAAAATGAGTAAATGATGGAAAGACGATTGGATGAACGAGAAGACGATGAAGTCAAAGCCGAGCCAAGGACGAGGAAGAGGGCGTTCGGGGGCAATGAGGTAAGTGCAGTTGGCAAGG
Source organism: Ophioninae sp. A BG-2022a (assembly GCA_030523105.1). NCBI lineage: Eukaryota > Metazoa > Arthropoda > Insecta > Hymenoptera > Ichneumonidae > Ophioninae sp. A BG-2022a. The sequence continues at coordinate 25,683 of JAPYZI010002779.1, read as the reverse complement.
GGATAAAAAATCACTGCTGTTGGAGAGGAGTTTCGATGGAAAGAGCAAACGAGAAAGGGATAAAAGGGTCTGGAGGGAAAATGGTAAGAGAGAGAGGAAAAAAGAGGAGGAGTAAAAGAGAGGGAAAAGAGACGATTGTGGATGATGACGGCGGTCGAGGAGTTTCTGGTTTGTGGGCTCAGCCGGTATACCTCCAGACCACAATTATGATAATAGCCACGCGAGTCCCTGACTCTTGTTAGCCGAACTTACAGTCAGCTATTTTATCTACCTTCTTCGTTTTTTTTTTATTTAAAGCCCGAGCTTTCTCTCCTTTCTCCAAGTTCCTGGCTCCGTCACATTCGCTTCTTTCATCTCTCGTCTTGAATCCTCTCGGTGCATAGGGATGAAAAAACAGAGCCAGGGAAAAAAAGGACGAAATAAGAAACTTATCCACGGGATGTATACAGGGTGACCGAAAATTCGACCTCTTTCTTCTTAGGGGTTATAGTAGAGGTCATTTGCAACAAAAAATGTCCCATTTACTAGGGGTAGAAAATTGATGGTTATTGAGATATTGATGTTTTTATGTTTTCTGAAGAATTTCCTGACTTTCTAGCTAAAATAAAAAATTATGAAATAAATACGCTGTTATAAACAACGATTTGATAATTTTCTGAGAGGCCGAGAGTTAGCGATGGATGCACAGTTCCATACATTTTTTTGATAAGAAATAAAGAGAGATTTAGGAGAAAGATAAAAGACATTTAGTTAAATTAAATACTTAAGGCTTTTTAATTTTCAGATCATGTAAAATTTGGATACAAAATTTGGTTTTAAATAATCGCTAACTTTTGGTCTCTCAGAGAAGTATCGAATCGTTGTTTATAATAACGTATTTTTTAGCTTAGCATAAATAATCATATATTTGATTGAAAAAAAAAAATATATATATATATATATATTTGTGTCTATTAAAAAACTTAGAATATGATTCAGAATAATACAAATGTTTATTTAATTACTATACGTGTCCTTTTAATATCTTCCAGTTTTTTGGAAAAAATCGAGATTCAAGACAGAATGAAAAAAACAGCATTTCGATGGGACGTAATAAGTTTTTCCTATTCAGCGTTACGGAACCCTTTTTCGGGTGTAAAGGTGAAGTACATTGAGGCCGCCATTCAGCCGATTTCGGCGATAGCGGTTCTTTTGATAAAAGACAGCGGCTGGGGACAGATACGTTAATTGGATGGCTATGCCGCCTAAGATAAGAAAAGGGAGGCAGAGGGAGAACGAGAGAGAGAAGTGTAGTAGCTCATAATCGGTTAAAGGACTCTCAAAGGAGCTAAAATTCTCGCAAACGTACACATATCAGGTACAACATTTTATCTTCATGTTTTCCAAGATAAAACATTATCCATTTCCTTGCACTCTTACGTCGCTATCGCGATTTTAATCGCTTCAGTATTACCGTTACATCTCTCTCTTTTTATCTTATGAGTTCGTTCGAAATTACGAATGAAGTTCATAATCTTCAAACAATTTGGCGTTAAAAATATATTTTTTAAAACATTTTTGAGTTTTATTTACAATTTTAGGTTTTTTTTAAATATTTGCGTTTTTTCTGGTCATTCCTGAATATTTTAACGATATTAAAATTATTTTTGATATATATTATTATTATTATTGTTATTATTATTATTGTGTTGTTAATTTTGTTAAATTTTATATCTTTATTTCGTCAATATTTTTTTTACCAATTTTAATTTCCCGAAAGTTTTTTTTTCTTAGGCAAATTGAATAATTGGCCTAGAATTAATATTATTGTTATAAATATAATAATATTATTCATTAATGTTTAATGTATTAACATATGTATATATAATATATGTTTTATTATCAATTTTTATTTCCCGAAAGTTCTTTTTTAGGCAAATTAAATAATTGGCCTAGAATTAATATTATTATTATTAATATAATAATATTATTTATTAATGTTTAATATATTAATATAAATATATATATATATATATAAAATATATTTTTTATTATCAATTTTAATTTCCCGAAAGTTCTTTTTTAATAAAATTAAATCATTTGCCTAGAATTAATATTATTAATAATTAATAATAGTAATCAAATCTATCATCATCATCATCAACGTTGGCATTTCTCTCTCTTTCTCTCTTTCACTCTTTTTGTCCCATACGTTCCGTATTAACCTTGACGAATAGATGACTTTCAAAAAAGCGAGTCAACAGAGAAAAGGTACTTTTGCTGGTGGCATACGCGAGCCATTATAAAACAGCGCAAATATACATACGCAGAAGGGGATGGTGTACGTGTTTGCGGACGGAGTGAAAATTTAGATGTGCACAGGCATCGCACGGAAGTGCAGTCACGACACTTCAAAGAGCTACCTGCCTTTTCAATGGTAATGCCAGCTGAATTGTGTATGGACGTGAGCTGTGTAGCGATAAAAAGAAGCGGGTCCAAAGGGGAACAAAGGAAAGCCTCATTGATCCTTTGTAACTCTGGAAAATCCAGGCTGGAGGAGTGTGTGATTTTCAATTTTCAAAAATGGAACTTTGTTGATTAATTTCATAGCTGAGAACCCTAACTTTTATTTAAAAATAAACATTTAGTATATATATATATATTTAGTAATATGTTTTGAAATATAAAAAAGTAAAGAAAAACAATTTTTGTTTTTAAGCTTTGATTCGATTTTATTTTTTTTTTTTTTTTTTTTTTTTTTTGAGTTGTTTCATGATGAAATTGCACTGGATGTTTTCATCCCGCTAACGTCTAAATTGCTATTTTTATTTCAAGCCGGAATACTCAACTTTTTCCATTCAAATATCCGTTAATTGTCTTTTTTTTTAATTATTTAACTAAAAAAATGATAAAAGATTTTTCATATTTCAAAACTGCGCACCAGTGGCTAGAAAAAAAAAATACACGGGCACCCTTAAAACAATCGCTCGGTATTTTCCTCAAATTTGATGATTCATTGATCGCTTTCCAAACTTCAAGCAAAATTTACGATTCGATTTTATCAATTTTTCTTAGACGAGTTTTTAACGAAAAAAAAAATGTTTAATGTGTAAAAATACGTGCGCCCTTAAAACGATCACTTCGTATTTTTATCAAATTTGATAAACCATTGGACGGTTTCTAAAATTCGGAGCGAAATTTACGATTTTATTTTGTTTTTTGTTTTTCATTTTTTTATTTCGCGTCGATTTTTGCCGCTATTGCCACAAAGTATGAAATCACAAATCTTTGGTGTAACGTTCGTACACCAAGAGAGGTGAAAAAAAGATTGCGGTGTACAGAGTTTGCCGATTTCTACGCGCATGCGTACACGATACCGTACGTTTTTAATATACGACTGTTTGCGGAGATTAGGTTCGACAAAGAGGCCCGTTCTTGGATGCCCGGTGACTCGGATCTTGATTTAAGGGAGCCCGCATCTTTCTTATTTGCTCGAGATTAAATCGGTAGTCGCTCGAATCATTCTTGCAGCGTGAATCAACTTTGTACGTCCCTTTCCTCTCCGCCAGTCCCTCAGAGGGATGAATAACCCTCTCTTGCATTACTGAACTGAACGTGCGACGTTTCGTACGTACGTGAATACGAACGACCGATTAAAAGCGTGAATTGTTTATATACAGGGTGTTCGGACGGAAAAAAATCTTTTTTTATTCGATAATTAAATATTTGAAAAAAAATGTAATTGAAAAAACCATTTTTCATCCGATAAAATGTAATAATTATTTAAATATATTTTATTAATATTATTTTATTCAATAAAGTTCAGTAATTACAGTTTTGAGTAAAAATTTAATTTAAAAAACCATTTTTCATTCGATAAATTTTAATAATTATTTAAATATATTTTATTAATATTATTTTATTCAATACAGTTTTATAATCAAAGTTTTTAATACATATTTAATTGAAAAAACCATTTTTTATTCAACAACATTAAATAATTATCTGAAGGATTGGACTACGAGTTTAAGGGGTTGGGCTATTTGTTTCGTATTTGTCCAACTATTTGTGTCAAATATATTTTCGTGAAAAACACAATAATTAAGATTTAATTAAATTTAAATAACTTCTATCGCTACTATATAATTTCAGCAGCTTCATTCCAATTTAACAATTTTGTTTTAACATTTTACTTTTTATTTAACAGTTGAATTTCATTCCGCGATTCCTGCGTTGTACGTTGAATTTTTTTTTAATCTTCGATTTCAGTTGTTTTGGGCGACGAACGATCTTTTTCAATTTTCAGTGTCCATTAACCCCTTAAATAAAGATAACCTAAAGATAACCTAACAGCTGACCCCTGGGTATCGCGGTTTTATCAAATAATTAAATGCGAATATTTCTCCCTTAATTTCGTAAACATTTACATTTCTTCTTTAATACTTTAATCGACGCATTTCTCGACGACCAATCACGCAAATTCCGTTTAATTCCCGACAGTTTTTTTCTGTTATTATCGTCTGTCGCGATTACAAAATAATGACGAAATAATGATAAATGAATCGAGCAAAAAAATTAATTTTCCACGCCAAAGGGAAAATTAAATAAGCTTCATAAAATTCGCATATTCGATATAAGCCCCGATTATCGTCGTTGTCGTTCTCGTGATTAACTCAACGGCGATCGATCCCACTATCTTCAACGTTGAAGGCAATTAAATTTTCTTGCTCCCGTAATTCGTCGTACCGTATTTATATACATATATGAATTTGCCTTCTTTAAGCGTATCGAGAATTTTACGTACATAACCTCGTTGAAAAATACTATAAATAAATATTTAAAAAAACAAATATTTATATATATATATATATATATATATAAATTGATAAGACGCGACGGCTGAATAGCTCGATAAATGCGATCAATCCCCCCTTTGGCGTTCTTTGTTTACATTAATGGAATTTCACTTCAATTAGACCAAAAATACCTTTACGACCAAAAGAGATAACTTTTTTTTAACACAAAAAAAATAATTTTAATAGTTTTATTTTCCGACTGTGAAAGTGGGCCTATAATAGAAAAAAAATAAAAGTATTTTAATGGATTTTAATAATTCACGAAAAGAATCGATTGATCCCTTGAATTTGTTAAATTCACTCAATGGTCTTTTCGAGCTAAATTAATGATACGTTAATTCACGTTCATTAAAGTAGTTCATTAAAGTTAATTTTTCATGAAAAAAAAAATAATAATAATAGACGATGTGCAATTAACGGCAGAGTGAAAGAGCAATTGATTTTTTAAATTTAATTTCGTTTATTTATCGAAGTATGGACAGCTTTCGGAAGAAGTATTATTTTTATCCGAAATATTTATATTCAAGATTATACAAGATACAGTAAGTTTAAAAAAAAAAAACAAACAAACCGAAAAACGAAAATTAAAAAAAATATTTCGCCAAAATAATGGATTTAAGGAAATAAAAAATGAGAAAAGAAACTTCATTGAGTCGCAACGATGCGATATTCGAGTTCATCTTTTTGTAGGTTAAAATTGCATGAAATGTAAAATAAAATTTGTTTTTAATGGATTTCAGGATTGTGTGTGTGTGTGTTTTTGAAGCCTAACTATATTTAAGCTTCGCTCTAATTTGAAAAATTATTTTATTAAGCCTAACGAAGCCGACATAAATATATTCATTCGTCTCATGAAAAATTGATAAAATCATCTTTTTAAGGGGGTATAAAGTAAAATCGTGCTTAAACAGCTTAGAAAAAAGAAATGCTATTCCAAATGAACTTCTTTTCGTTTCTACTTTAGTTTGTTCGGGATACCAAATCCCCGCGGGCTTGGAAGATGAGACTTTTCGTGGTAAAAACGTTTTCGTATGAAATTAACGCTTGCAATATGTCGTTCTCGTATCGCGAGCCAACCCGTGATATTCGAGCGCTAACCCGTGTCGGATTTCATCGGCCGTTGTATAAATATATGAGCGGTCAAGATTGACGGGAAATACAAAGGGCGTAGCACGGTGTTCCTCCGAAGGGTCGATATGAAAATTAGTCGACCTCGACGGGGCATAATCGATTTTTATTCAGAGAATATTCGAATTTCAAAATTCTCGATTTGTTTTCCCCCAAAACTCGCAAGTTCAAAAAATAATCGTCTAAAATTTATAATCTTGATTTTCCCTCTCAAAATCGTTATTCGACACAATAATAAAAAAATTAAATAATTACATTAATCTCTGTTTCACCCATCCCTTCGAGTTTAAATATTCACTCTTTTTTGTCAATTTAGTAGGTATTTTTTAAGTACAGAGTGAAAGAAAAAACAAAGGACTGGCTTGCCCCTTACTTTTCTTTCTTTTTATTGAATTTCATCGTGATGGAAAATCAAAGAATTCAAAGAATTAAAAAAAAATAAGTTTTTCCGCTAGTAACGTAAATAAGAACATCGAAAGTATTTTCGATCGTTTTGCATTGGAGAGTTCAGAAAAATAAATAATAATATCGAAAGAATTTTCAACGATAGAAATAAATCACGAAATCGAAGAGTATTAATTAATGTAATTAACAAAATCGAAAAAATCAATTACAACGATAAACAAATCGAAAGAACGTCAATCGAAGAAACTAACAAAATAAAAAAAAATCACTGATAAAAGTAAACAAAAAAAAAATCAAAAGAAAATAAATCAAGAAATGAACGAACCCGATAAAATCATTAATCAACTAAACACCGAAAAAATCGAAACAAAAAAAAACGAAAAAAAGCAACAAAGATAAAAAATAATTTTCCGTGCGTCCAACATCGATAATCGTCGTTTTTCAATTATCCGTTTCAACCAATAGCCAACACATCGACGCGTGGCGTGTTCGTGAACGAAAAGAAAAACCGACCGTAGTAAATTAGCGTTCTATTTTGTACTTTCGGCTCGAATTTGTGACGCTTTTCGGTCACACGGTTGAAGAGGAGTGTTTGGTCTGCGACGAAAACCCTGAACGAAGTGTCTATTATATTTATTCAATGTTGTACGTAAAAGTCTTTTCTTCGGACTTTTTTCTCCAAACAAACCCAAACAAACTCGCTATTGGGAGTGAAGGACCCCGAGAAAAAGATAAATACGCGGAATTCAAGTTTGATCACCGGACAATAAGTTTTGAAAAAGGTGGGGCGGGGTGGGGGGAATTTCAATTTTATAAAATGGTTTTGATGACTTTGGGGCCTGAAATTTAACGATATTTCTCGTCCAGTCGATTCTTTATTTATTTTTCACATCACTAAACCTTTCCTTTTCAAGAATTCTAAAACTCAACCTAAAAACTCAAAGACGAGAATTTTTTGAGGCTTTTACTGTGAAAACAATTTTCAGCGACGAAGTATTCAATATGAAAAATATATTGAAATTAATTTTAGTAAAAAGTATATAAAAAAGAAAAAAACAATTTGGAAAAAACGGTAGAGAAAATAATAATAAAGGAATGAATGAAAGATGGCGTTCGAATAAACACGTAACGGTCGCGTTAGAGAGAAATAGAGAGGAAGACAGAGAGAGAAAAAGAATTTGATTCGATTTTTTACGCATGCGTGGTTAACAGAAATGCAAGACTCGAAATATATTACGAAGTAAGAAAGTTGATTAAATTCGGTGCAGAAAAGCGTAATAAATGATAAATAAAAGCAGAAAAATAACTGACAAAAATGTGGCGACTCGTTGCTCGTGGGAAGCCATCTAGAACAGTACCGACGCTCGCGAGTCGCAGAAGCTCTCTAACGGGCATGCTCTCGAGAATAATTCGCGACGTTAACTCTCCGGCCACAGTCCGAACAGCTCGGACGATTGAAGCTCACGAAAGAATAACAACGCAGCACACAGTTCCGAGAGTACACTCTCGAAGGCGAAACTCTCAGAATTCACTCTCACGTGGACACGCGTTTACGTAACCAAAGAATCGAGCGAGTCGGTCGATTCGTCGAAAAAGCATTTTCGCCGTTCGACCGGACGCGTTTTATTTCGGTCTTCGCATTTTCGATACTTATCGAACTCACTTCACCTTTAAAATTCTTTAATCCGTGGCTAAGTTACTTCGAAAAATGCAAACGAAACGATTATTTTTCCGGGCGAAAACAAAAAAAAAAGGCAGCGTGGTGTGGCCGGCGACGGTTGTGCGCGAAGTTGGTGAGACGATGGCGCATGCGCGCTGTGGCGACGAGAGCTCGTGAGATTTCGCGCGTCCTCGGCATACCTCGGGTCACGAACCCGACCGTCCGCCTCGGCGTCGAGCCTGGTCGACCCATGGCGGCTGTGGCACAACTCTCCGTGGCTTTCACGAGACAACAACAATCCCTGTGCGTGAACCATCACGAGTCGACGAATCTTCGCGTCCAACCACTTTCCCAAAACGGATCGTTAGCTCGAACTTCAGCCAAGAAACAAGCGACTTTTCTAACCTCGAAAATACGAAAGATCGAACGTTAAAAACATCGAACGTTCGTTAGACGTGTTTTTTTGTTTCCTCGTTTCGTTCGGAACACGTGGAAAGCGCGCTTATCGCGAATCAGCCGTCTGGCTGTCAGCCGCGATCTAATCTTTTCGTTTATTTTCAAAACCTCGCTTCGTATCTCCGCGAAGCCGAACCGCGTTCCGTGTTTTTACGTTGAAATATCCGAGTGCACGAACAAAAATCGACGCGAACGTAAAAAGTGAATTTTCAAGATTGAAAGTAATCGTTCGAGTTCGAATAAAGTAAAATGACGCTTCGGTTGGTGATGGACTAGTTGCGCTACGGTGTCGTATGGGGAAAACACGCTTTTTTCCTCCCACTCGATCTCTCGTGAATATCACTGGGAGGTGAAACTTGACCGATCAAATCGCACGCATGTCCACCTAAATTTCATCCCAGTACACGTGGTGTGGGTGTGTTGTGTGTGTCTGTGTGTTTTTTTTTCTTTCGCTTCCTCTGTCAAGCGAAAACAAGCGCGCGCGTGAGCGCAGGCATCGCCGAGATGCTACTGAATTTTGCAACCGTTCTTCTCGCCCTCGTGACACCCGGAAATTGCTTCTTCAATCTCTTTCTCAGCCAAACGGAAGTACGGAAACTCATGGGTAAGCGTTATTTAAATGAATTACAAAATTTACGCTTTTATGATAATTTCGATGTTTTGACATTGGAATATTTACGAGTTTATGATTTTTGAAAAGTAAGCGTTTATTAAAACGTAAAACGGTTCTCGTATGTGAGAGAGAGAGAGAGAGAGAGAGAGAGGGAAATGATGATATATTTTATTATGTCCAGGTATTACATATTTTTGTGTGAAAAAAAGAAGATAACAAAAATAAAAATAAGCATAATATAACATAATGTAACATTATCAGAAATCAACGCATTAATATAAAAAAAATAATAATATTTCATATCAAATGCAATTAATAATGAACAGTGAAAGATTGGAAAATGTAATAAACTAATAAAATTCTTAAAAAAAAAAAAATAAATAAGAGATCGAGAAATAGAGAGAGAGAAAAATTGATTGATCGATAATATATTTATGTCTTAAGTAAAATTTTCAATCCCCTATTTAACAGCACTTACGAAAGAAATAATATAAAAACAGGATCGAGAAACCCAACAAATAAAGCAATATAATACATTAAACATTCTTAGTGAATACAAAAAAAAGATTCAAGAAAATATTAAAAATGAACAATGGATTGAAATCAATTTCAGTAAAAAACAAAAAAAAAACAATAGGAAAGAGTCGATGGAGGAAAGAAGGATAAAGGAATTCATGAATGTCGGCATTCAAATAAACCTGCACCCGTCGCGCTAGAGAGAAGTACAGAGAAGGAGAGAAAGAGAGAGAGAGTGATTTTATTTATTATGCATGCGTGGTGAGCCGAAATGCGAAAACCCAAATATATCACAAATAAGGTAACAAACCTGAATGAAGTATAAATAAATAAATAAAATGCCGAAAAGTAACTAAAGTAACTAACAACAAACTGGATATAAATTCAAATATCAAAATTCAGTAATAAAGGGAAGAAAACACATGAAGTAAGTGTGAAAAAAATTGATTAAAATGGTTGATAATTAATAAATAAATAAATATATAAACTAATACGAAAATTAAAGTTAAAGAGAGAAAGCGGAGAGAGAGAGAGAGAGAGAGAGAGAGAGAGAGAGAGAGAAGTTCTATTACTAAACAATATAATTCTATAAAAAAAATAATTAGGAAAATAATAACTAAGTAATAATTAACCTAAAACTAAACTAATAAAAAATAAACTAAAAACTAAATCAATGAATTAAAAAACGAATAAACAAATGAATAAATAAACTAACAACTGAAAAACTAAATAAATAAATAACTTATAAAAACTAAGAAAATAACTAGTAAAATAACTAAATAATAGTGATACCAAAAAAATGAAAGGAATTTATAGTAAATATAAAAATTGAAAAATGATAAGAATGCGAAGGACAAGATTAATAAACTAAAATTAAATAAATGGAAGCTAAAGAGAGAAAGGGGAGAGAGAGAGAGAGAAGAGAGCGAAGTTCCTCTCTGTTCTACATCATTTTCCACCGAATAAGTAACGCGACAGTGAATAATTTTCTCATGGTTCGTTGGCTCGCGAAAAATATTCGGCTCGCTGAGTTCTCGGCAATTTCGCACGACACCTGAATATACATTCGAATTAGAATGCACGCGCGCTCAACCTCGACACCCTTCTTTTTATCTTTTATCTTTTTTTATTATTATTATTATTATTTTTTTTCATTTTTTTTCTTTGTAATTTCTCTTTTTCCGAGTCCCATAACTGACACCGATTATTCCCCACTTTTCCGTTTCAACGATCTACCAACTTTTCCTTATTCGTTCCTTATTCAATTTTCTATCGCCGGAAGCAACCCCCCCACCACATTTCTTCGCTTCAGATAGGAAATTCGTCAGGAGAGAAAATATATTTTAAGAATTTTGTTCTCGTGCCAATTTCACGCGACGAGAAATTCTGTTCAGGAATTTCGAGACGACAGAAACGATTATTTTTTGTTGTTGTTTTTTTTTTTTCGACCGGAAGTTTGCCAAGGCATAATGAATTATATCAATCAATTTCTTTTTATCTCTCTCTCGCTCTCTCATTATTATTGTTAATATTATCACGATAATAATACTTTATTAATCATTAGAATAAACCAATTTATTCATATTTTCGATACTTACCTTGAAGCGTAAAAATCAATTTATTCCATTGAAAAATATTGAATAATAAATACAATTAAATACGATTAAAAAGAAAAAGAAAAAAATACATTTTTGACGAGGGGGTTTAGGTATGACGTTGAGTCCGCGAATAATTGCCATCTACGAGAGCGGTCCTCAAACTCGCGAATCTTTCTCGACATATCGGCCCTCAAATTTCCGTTTCGATGGCAAAGCCCACGTACAAGAGAAGAGGGTCAAACGAGAAGTGGCAATAAAATATTTTAACGAGTTCCTTGTTAAGCACGTATAGTAGTACAGGTACGTTTGTATCGCTACTTTCGTAACGTACGCGTGAGTGTTCGTGGCGAGAAACGGCCTGGGTTTGGTCCACCCGAAATCCGATTTTCCATTCGTCCTTTTTATTCGACTTCTTCTTTCTTCATGACGTTGAAGTTTGCATCGTTTTAACGCAACGATTATTTTTGTTTATTTATTTATTTATTTTCATTATCAATTAAATGAATGAATTTATATTATTAATCAAATTAATGTTTAAAATTTATGTAAACAAATTTATAAAATTGATCAATTAGTAATCGAACGAATAAATTATTTAATGAAAGTAAAAAACGAATAATAAAATAAATAAAAAAGAGTTCTTATTATTGTTTAAATAAATGAATTTATATAATTAATCAATTTGTTTAAAAATCGTCTTAAAATATTCGAAATTATTGAATTTCTTTATTAATAAAATACATGAAAAATAGTTATGTAAATAAATTAATAAAAGTAAAGAATGATTGATCAAATAAATGAAAGAAAAAATTAAAAAATTTTTCAAAAATACAAAATCATCGTAATTTATTATTAAACAAAGAAATTTAAAAAACTGACCCAAACAAACCCAAATTAAAATGCCGAATCGAATAAATAATAAAATAAATAAATAAAAATCATAACTATAACACAATAAGTATCACGACTGTAAAAATCATATCCAGAAACGCGTCCAACAGTGGAGAAGGAGTGAGATATGAGGAGTGATATTGCAATCTTTGCTCGTCGCTCCTTCTGCTTGTGAGTAGACGAAACCATGAACAACGATCGGGCAACAACGTTCGAAGAAGAGCATGATCATCGTAGTTTTTTTTCCCCTTCTTCCTTTCTTTCTAATATCGGCATGACCGATCTTGCGGTTCGACTCGCCGAGGTTTGAAGCCCGACACAAAAGAGGCGGCATACTCGCGTTGTGGTCAGGACATTGGGAGATATATCCGAAAGAGCGGAATAGCAGGGGATGCTTGGTACAACAACGATAAAATGAGGTGGTGGACAGAACCAGGGACAACAAAAAGAGCGAGAAAAAAACAGCGAGAACGCAAGGAGGGGAGTGCTAGGGGAAAATCACTATACATCAGTTAATTAGCTGTACTAAATGGATATTAACCCTATAATTGTAACCTTATTTTTTTTTACCTATTATTACGATCTAAACTTGAAAATCGACAATTTCCACATTTTTCACTGATTTTTTACCGAACTGTCCATTTCGTAATGAATCACGAAAATAAATGCCGATTCAAATTCATTAAAAAAAGAGAAAACAGTAAATAAATCGGAATTTGTTTGCTTTTTTTTTTAGTTGTTAAAACGTTTGGGTTTGTTTGGGTTTGTTTGGGTTAATGAAAAATAGCAAATAAATGTGAATTTATTTACTTTTTTTGTTTATTTCTTAATATGTTTGGGTTTGTTTGGGTTAATGAAAAACAACAAATAAATGTGAATTTATTTACTTATTTTATTTCTTAATTTGTTTGGGTTTGTTTGGGTCAATGAAAAACAACAAATAAATGTGAATTTATTTACTTATTTTATTTCTTAATATGTTTGGGTTTGTTTGGGTTGATGAATTACAGTAAATAAATTGAAAATTGTTTATGTTTTTATTTGGGATAATGAAAAACAGAGAATAAATCGGAAATAATTTACTTTTTTTTATTTCTTAATTTGATGAAGATTCCTTAAACGTTATTCCAGAGATTCCAGAATTCGAATGAAAACGACGTTGACATCCAGATCGAAGGAATTGTTCTTATTGTTCGATTTTTCGTTCGTCGACGGTCGCTCGTGCAATTTCAATTTAATCGAAAAGGAGAGAGAAGGAAAAAAAATCGTCCTTCTCGGAACTGGCATGGCACATAAATGATGAACGATCGTTGCTCAACCGTGTTGATTGATGGAACGTCCCAGCATGTTCTCCACGTAACCCAATACACGTACTCGGTATACGTCAGAGTTGGAAATTATTCACAAGTCGATCGTGAAATATTTTCTCTCGACAAAAAAAAAAATCAAATACACGTAGAAAGAATGAGAAGAAAAAAGAACGAGTCGAAAGCGCCCCCGGGGCTTGCGAGCCGATAATTCACGCGGTACATACGGAACTGATGGAACTTTCACTTGGGCACTAAATTCGCGCACGTATTTTCAATTCTCTTTTATCTATATCGGAACGTTGGCTTTTTTCAATATTCTACATAAAAAAATACCAAAAAATTCGGCATAAAAAATTGAAAAAATCCTCCAAATTTTAATTCGCAATTTTTATTTCGACTTTAAAAATCAGTTCGAATGTTAATTATTTTTTTATGATTTATGTTAGTGATCCGATTATCTTGAAGTATTCCCTCGTTTAAACGTAACCATTTTTCCTTTGTTGATTCGTTTCAACTTCATTATCACCGTCAAAACTTGATTTTTTTTTTCTTTTTTATTTCTCAAATTTCCCTGGCAGATTTGAGCTACGAAAAAATCGTAAGAACGAATTTCGTGATTTTAATATACCGATAAACGATTCTTCTGCAATATACAAATTTGTATGTATCAATAAATTATTTTGGAAAATTAAAAAAATCTTTCGATATATTCCAGCGATGTAAATTTCAAAGCCCAATTTTTGAATGATTATTTTATCATTTGAATAATTGTTCATTATTATCGTCACTATTGATTTTAGATTAATTTCGTATTAATTAATATAAATTTATACTTTTCATAAGTTCGACGTTTTTTCATACAGTAATTCCAAAAAAACGTTTTCAACTATTTTCCAGTCCAAATTTGAGAAAAAATAAATAAATTTACAGTAAAAAATTAAAGTTTGTTTTTTTTTTTAATTATTTTCGTCGCTCGTTTTATCTACTATCATCTACAAGCAGACCATAATTTTTTCCTTTTGGTAATCTTCGTCCCTCGTGGATCCTAATTAATTCCAATATCGTTGTTTTCTCTTGCGTGTTTTTTTTTTTTCTTTTTTTCACGTTTCGTGCGTCGTTACGGGATACTCGTTGGAGGTGTTTCGCCTTGAGAGTCGCGCGGCCCGCGATTGAATCATACCGGGAGATAAAAGAGTTCCGCGGTCCCGCGTACGCATTCGACTAAGATTGCCCGGGCATTGAATTGATTAATGACCGACTGGTGAATGGAATTTTATCTCAATCCCCAGTTTGACGGAGACCGAATGAATAAGAGGCTCCATCTCACCGGATTTTTGACACTATTCTAATCTCGAATCGACGCCTAACGAGGTGCCTCCACCAAAATATATTGCGGTAGCGAACCCTTCAACAAACCGAAACGGTTCGCTCAATATTTCATGCGGATAATGCACAGGCGAAGCTCTCTCCTTTTTTTCTCTTTCTCTCTCTCTCTCTCTCTCTTTCTCTCGGTACGTCCTCCTCCGTGTATCGGAATTGATTCTGCCTACGAATTGTCACACTTGATTTTTTTCCTCTCTTTTTCATGAAACAAAATATTGTCTTTCGCGACACGAAAAAAAAGGTTTTTTTTTTTTTAAAGAGTTGAAAATACATATTTTTTCGAGGCACGAAAACACGAGTTTTTTCAAGACACGAAAAAAGGGTTTTTGGAGACGTAAAAAAGGATTTTACAAAACGTAAAAAAGGAGTTTTTTTTTTTAACTTAAAAAAGGATTTTTTTTTAAACGTAAAAAAGAGTTTTTTTGAGACGTAAAAAAGATTTTTCTCAAGACGTAAAAAAGAATATTTTTCGAGACGTAAAAAACAGTTTTTCGAGACGTAAAAATACAGCATCTTCAAAGCACGAAAACCGAGGTTTTTTCAAGACACGAAAAAAAAGGTTTCTAATTCCAAGACACAAAAAAAGGATTGTTTTTTTTTTTTTTCGAAATACGAATGCAGGGATTTCTTATAGATACGACTTTATAGAGTTATAGATATAGATGACGACTTATAAATATAGATTTTTTTGAATTCTTTCTTTTTTTTTTAAGCCATCTCATCGCTAAAACGTTTTTGACGAGCGTCGAAAAAATAAACATTTTTTCCGAGACGAAGAGCGGAAAGATTTGACATCCTCGTAAAATTGAAGAAACTAAAAGGAATAGAAACGATATTTTCAGTCTTCCAGTAATTTCTAACAATCCGAACTCCATAAAACGATTTTATTAATTTTCTATATTCAATAAAGCTCCTCGACGTGGCGTATGTATATACCGATGAAAAAAATTTGCATGCCAACGAGACAGGCTGGCGTAAAAAAATTAATTAATTTACCGTCCAATTTGGAGAGCATCAACGATTTCGAGATGAAACGGGACATTAGCCGCTGTCACGAGCCCGTGTCAAAACACTGAGAACACGAGCTACAAGCTCGAACCAACAGTCAAATATTCCGAGACTGATATATCCGTGTACAGTTAGACCTCAATTTTTCTACCACTTTCGAGGGCTTCTGAAACATCGATTTGTAGTTTTTTCAAATAATTATCAAAAAGTATTTAAGCGTAATAAACAATAGGGACGATAAGTATTTCCATGAAATAAAATAAAAATGTTTATTTGATTTAATGAAAAATAATTTTATAAATAACATAAATAACTGACTTTGATTTATTTCTAAATATCAATTTAATGCACTAAAACATCAAACATTAATTACATTTTATTCATGAATGATTATTAATTCAATTTAATAAAAAATAATATACTAATTAAAAATATAAACACGAATTTTTAATAAGTCAAGTAAACACAAAACATTTTTACTCTCAACTGCAAGTTTGATATTTAATTCAACATTCATTATTACGAAACCTCGAAAAAAATGATGAAAATAATAATGTCAATTGATATTTCGAGATCAATATTTTCGTCAAATATTTGAAAAATACAAAAAAAAATTGAACGCGTTTCCATTAAACAACAAAGCTGGTTCTTCGTGAGATCGTAGTTCGCAAAGTTGCAACGCACTAATTATTATTGTTATTAAATAAAAAAATCTTCAACGATTATACGAATCTTTATCTCGATAACCTATCAAAACTGAAACCAAATTAAAAACGCCGAACAATGGATACCAGGAAAAAAAAAGATAAATTTTATACCCTTCCAAAAATGATAATTTCAAGTCCATGAAACGTTAGTGTCGAAACCATCCATAAATCGAAGTTCCACTGTATAGGAACGAGAAGACACGTGGTGACGTAGCGGGAGCTCGGGGCGGCTTTCTCGATTCGTACGGCGTGAGACTATCCTCCCCCCCCCCCCCCCCCCCCACCCCTCCTTCTCCTTCCGACCTCACTCTCTCTTTTTCTCTATTTACTTCTCTCCCTCTTTTTTTCCCTGTCCCTCGAACACTGGCAGGACCTCGGGGCCTACCTAGTTAGGGCCTGACAGGCCCATCTTGATGGTGTAGCCCTGTTGGGGTACAGCACTCGGGCTCTCGCGCGCGCGCGCACGGGGAGCCTCTTTTTCTTCCTCAAAGAGCCCGCCGTAGAGACCCCGTGAAAACGTTTATGCATGGACATTGGCGCGGCGAGTGGTGGGCCTCGTTCATTCTCGGGGCATCAACGAGAAACCGATTTCATCAGGACTGAAACAAACTTTCGAGAGGCTCGTTAATTTTTTCGACTAACTGATAATTCGTTGAAAATTCGAACGATAATTCGAAGAAAAAAGAAAAACGTTGGGAAATATAGGACTGTTCGAATTTTCACGCGTTTGGGTTTGTTTGGGTTTTTAAAAGTTTTGTTTTTTTTTTCTTTTAATGTATCAGTGATGTTTGTAAATATAAACGATATTTAATTATTCATTTGGGATCAGAAATAATTATTAATTAGAGATTCGTTGGGATGTAATAATAATGTTTTTTATATTTATTTATTAATTTTTGTTTTGTTTCTTTTTTTTGGGATTTCTGTGTTTGGATATTTACAGAGTGGTTCGATAGCGGCTCTCAAAGAATTTAAAAACTGTCGTTTTGGATAGCGGTGAAAACGAGGAATTCAAACAAAAATTTGTTTGGGTTATATGTTTGGTAAAAACATATATATTTTTATGATTAAAACATATACCATATTTTCAGTATCGAAGATGTTCTCAGAGTCAAAAGAAATCCATTAGAAATGGTTCTCATTAAGTTTAAATATTAAACAATTTTTTGTAAAATACAATTTTTATTTATTCCGCCAAAATATTGAAAAATGTACGAACATCGAAACTTTTCGTATTTTTTATTGAAAAATATAAGAAACCTTGTTTGTTCCTAAAAAGAACGTTGAAAAATGAAACTTTTTTGTTGTTTTTGGAAATACCAAATAATGTCTTTTTTTTTCATATAAAATGTTGAAAAAAAGAGAAACATCCTTATGGGCAGGACAATTTTTATTTATTCCGCCAAAATATTGAAAAATGTACGATCATCGAAACTTTTCGTATTTTTTATTGAAAAGTATAAGAAATCTTGTTTGTTCCTAAAAAGACCGTTGAAAAATGAAACTTTTTTGTTGTTTTTGGAAATACCAAATAATGTCTTTTTTTTTTCATATAAAATGTTGAAAAAAAGAGAAACATCCTTATGGGCAGGATTTAAAAAAAAATATATATATTTTTTTTTATCGAAGGTGTTCTAACGTTTTTTTTTGCCTTTTATATTCCGAGTACTGGAGTGCTCGAATGTTTGGGGGTGCATTACCAACAGAAATGTTTCGAAGATTCGATCCTCCGCCTCTGGGCTCTCAACATCAATCTCCGGGCTCCTCGTTAAGACTCTCGTGTTATGCTTTCCGCGTAGAGATGTGCGCGTGCGTGTATAGTAACATCAGAAAGCGTAGAGAAGACACGGCGGGGGCGCACGTGCATATGATTGCGAGAGGAAAAATGAAAAAGATAAAACTAGTGGAGAGCGAGTAGGAGCCACGATGAGAGATATATCCCGTATACAAGACTCGCTACGGATCACCCTGAATTTTCCAGATTTAGCTGTTTCTCGTGGGCGACATTTACGTCCGCGCTACTTATCCTGATAAATATCCAGGCATCTTTTACTGGCCGGATATCACGCGTGAAAAATCGGTTCTCTCCAAAAAACATCGATAACATTCCCAACTTAAAGTTCGCATCGTTTCGATGCAATGAAAATAATTTTTTTTCAATTTTTTAAAATTACGTTGAAGCTTGCATCGATAAGAGCCAATAAAAATCATTTTTTTTTTCAATTATCAAAAATTTCGTTAAACCTTGCGTTGTTAAAATGCAATGAAAATTCCAATTTGTTGAATTTCGTTTTTGATTTATGAGAATTAAGACAAAATATACTCATTTTTATAATAATAGGAATAATAAATCTAGGAAATATGGAAATAAACAAAGATTTTTGAAATCCCCAACGATTACGAGATTCGGACGAATAAATGTTGGCGACGTTCTCTCAATTTTTTCGCTTAAATTGCGTCATTGGAATTCAGAGAATTTTTTTTTTCATAAAAAATTATTGAATTTTTATTAAATGTTCTGATAGTTTTTATTTAGTAGTGAACGAAAATTAGATTTATTATTATTATCCTTAAATATATTATTATTATTATTATTCTTAAATGTAATATTGTTATTTAAATCATTAAAATTATTATTCTTTTCAATTAGTTGAATTTATAATTATATTTATTATACATTCAGAAAAACGACGAAAAATATTTTCAATTTGCCGAATCCACGATTACGTACTACCCTGTTTTGAGTTCAGCTTGAACTGTCATTTATTCGTATTTGCAGCTAAGAATAATTCCAATGCAATTAAAGATCGCTTTTATACATTTTTTCATGCGAGTAATTTTTTATTTATTTTTGTCTTCCCACAAATCTAAATTTCGAGTAGTAAAAAAATATATATATTCTCTGCGATTGCGAAATACATAAATTTTCATTGCGGCGAGTGTGGCGTATGAAAAAAAAAGTAAGATCGTCAATTTTTCATCGTTCATAGTCATCCCGATGGACTTTTAGTGCCGAAAATTGCGAGAACTCGCCTTCTACCGTTTATTTTTGCGACATTTTACGATCTCCCGTTCTCTCGAATTCCTGGGAAATAGAAGTTTGATTTTTTTTTTCATCTCTACGCTGGCTTGGACTTTTTTTATTCGTCCCTGATTTACTGACCCTACTCAAATGTGAATTATTTCTTTCGGTCATTCTTTGACACTCGTACACGCAATTTGTATATACAGTTGTATCACTGAAACTTCATTTTTGATATTTTATTTTTTATTTTTTTAATGGACTCCCTTATTCTACATGGCTGGTTCATATTTTCCATTTCTTACATAACAATACTCAATAAGAAATTGAATTTAATTTTTAATCACGGTTGTTAATATTTAATAAAAAGAAATAGTCAATAATAAATTGAACACAACATTACACATCTTTGCGTGTTATATTATTTTTATCAAATGAAATTTAAAACTAAAAAAGTATAATGCATTATTGTTTTTTTATGTTTTCAAAAATATGCCAGATAGAATGAAAAATTGAAAAAAAAATATACATTTTTCTTACATTTCGACGTTGCAAATCTCAACGTTACAATTTTACGTCATTTAGCGAGAAAAGCTGTTGTATTTAATTGAAATTAAAAGTTGTTTGAAAATTGTTGAATTAAAATGAAAAATTGTTTGAAAATTGTTGAATTAAAATGAAAAATTGTTTGAAAATTGTTGAATTAAAATTAAAAATTGTTTGAAAATTGTTGAATTAAAATAAAAAATTATTATAATTCGAGCTCGAACGATTTCCGAGCGAAACAACCTCGTGAGTTCAAAAGACGTTCCATCGATCGAATTGAGTATCGAAGATTTTGGCTGGAAACGTCTGGAAGACCCAGGAAGCCCCAGGGAACGAAAAGCGACACAGTGTGTGCTTCCCAGTGGGAGATCGAACAGCATGCCACAATTTGTCGGTGGAATGGCAGGAGAAACGGACTTCGAGAAGACGAGAAAGAAAGAGGGAAGCTCGGGTCCCTAAAGTGCCCAAACGGGACAGCCGATAACTTTGGCCGTTAGTAAAATCTCTTTCGAGAATTGCTCTCCCGAGAAACCCCATGAAACTCGCTTTGGCTAGTTAAATGTGCAATAAAAAATGAATAAATAATTTTTAAAAAATAAACAAAAACATTAACGATTTATCGCGACTTCGATCAAACGTTCAAATTATTCGTGCACCTGTGCCACGAAAAAACTCATCCCGTATTACGGATCGAAAAAGAACGAAGATCTCCTCGCGTCTCGGAAATCATCGATGTCGTAAAACTCAATTATTGAACGAGTATTATCATCCGGGGTAAAAAATGATCCCAAAACCCAAAGCCCAAAAATGCGTTCAAAATCCGAGGCCCAAAAATGAGCCCAAAAAAGCGCTCAAAATCGGAGGCTTAAAAATAAGCCCAAAACTCAAATCCCAACGATGAGCGAAAAACCCAAAGCCCATAAATTAACCCAAATAAACCCAAACTCCAGAGCCCAAAAATCAGCCCGGAACATTCAATAATCAAAACAATTTTTCATCATCATCCATTATTTCAAGCGGAAATTTTCATGACACGAATAAATACTTTTTTTTTAATCACCCACAATAAACCTATTATTTCCTCGAACTTTCATATCTCAAAAGTACTAGCCTAAAAATTTATGAAAAAATATTGAAAATTACATAAACTATGATTTTTTTTAGTAAAAAAGTACTTTTTTTTACGTATCGATACTTCGCTGCATTTTTTTTACCATTTTGAAAATTGATTAAAATATACTATTTAAAAAAGATGAAACATTCTAATACTCAATAATAAATACTTAGTTATACTTAATAATCAAAATATAAGAATTAAAACAACATTTTAATAATCCTTAACGTAATCCTAAACGTAATCTGTAAAAAAGGACGCGTTGACACTTTGCCGATTTTTTTTTCGCCATTTTGAAATTTGATAAAAATATGAAACCGAGGAATTCGGATTCTAGAATGTTCGACATGATGTCCTGAATTTTTACGTGTCACTTCGAACTATACGATCGACGTGGCAATCGTTCAAACACGCCCGGGGTCACTGCGATCTCCGTGCGATCAATGCGTGTATTTTTTTTTGTTTTTTTTTGTGTTAAACAAGATTGTCTTTTATCTTTCACAAGAGATTAATAATTTCCTCAGTCTTTTGGTATCGCTCTTTTCTCATTCCCGATCGCCATCTCTTCATCCTTCTCTTTTGCCTTGGAGATCAAATCCTATGATAGCGAATCGCAGCGGGAGCCGAATCATTCTCGAATACAGTGAGATACATCAGGGTATCCCGTATCGTGTATAAATCAATGGGGCATGATGAAGCACGTGAAATCCTGACGAATGGATCCCGTTGAAACTGCGACATTCCGGATACGACCAGCCAATAGCCGTCGTTTTTAAGATCTCCAGATTTAAGGGGCAATTCGAATTTTTTTATTTCGATAATTGAAATTACGTTGTTTGCATAATATTTTTTTTTACAACGGAGTCTTTTTTCTCCTCGTTTTTTTTATCGTTATACGAATTTATTCAAATCCATCGAAATCTCTATTGATAATACGTAAAAACATTTAAACGATTGTCCAATCGTAAATTGTTATCGAATTGATTAATTGAAATGCATTAATTTTTTCGTTGCACTAATTTTTTTCGGCGCATTAATTTTTTCGTCACTAATTTCTTTTCGTTGTATTCATTTTTTCCTTCCATTCATTTTTTCGTTGCACATTAATTGAAATGTATTAATTTTTTCGTTGAATACTTAATAGTAAATTGTTATCGAATTGATCAATTGAAATTTATTAATTTTTTCGTTACACTAATTTTTTTTTTCGTTGCACTCATTTTTTTTTTTTCATTGCCCTAATTTTTTTTTTCGTTGCATTAAATTTTTCAAAACGGTCACGTTGAAATAGTCCACCCTGTATGTGGAAGCTCGTTAAGGCATACACGGGGTTGTTTCATTCGATATATGTGTATGGATGTTACGTTAGCGAATGCTAATGCTGGCTGGCGTCATTGCTCGCGACTACGTCGTCGCGCCTCAAGGCTTTAACCCGCCGCTTTTGCCTTCGACTGTAAAGCGTCGAGTCTGAGGCATGCGGGAAGCTGTTGAACACGCTCGCCATTGCGCACCCTCTTCCGATTGTGACGTGTGAATAAGCAGCGCGAGAACAGTGAAGATGTGTCAGACCACCAGCCAATATTACTATCGAAACGAACATGGGGAAACTGGTGACTGAACAACTAGGAACGAGATGCTAAGACTGAAGATATGTTTTATTACAAAAAAAAAAAAATATATATATATATATACAGAGTTATTTATTTATAATATATTGTTTTTTTTTATTTTTATATTGTTATTTAAAGAAACGATATGTATATATATTAAATAATAACAATATATATTGTTTTTAATTAAACAAGAGAGGAAGACAATTTTGGTTTCGTTTTTTAACCAATCTCTTTTAATGGATTTTAAAAAATCTCAAAAATATATATCTGTGTAATCGGTAATGAAAAAAAAATTTTTTTTTTCGATCAAATTTGTTTACATCAAATTATTATTATTACTTTTTTTATTTTTTTTTTCATTATTTATTTATCATTTTATTTATTATTTATTTATTATATTTATTATCTTTTTTTATTATTTATTTTTCAAATTTACTGTTGGCATTATTATTATTGATTTTGTTGTTGCTGTTGTTGTTGTTAAAAAATTAGTTATACCTTTCGATTTTGTTCATTCGCCAGACTTCCGGTTTCGAGGCTTTCTGCTTGATCACGAAGACTGCCTGATTTCACTATTTTAGTAGAAACGAAGTCCAGCCAGAGACGAATTATTCTTGATCCAAAATTTCGACGTATGTTTTTTTTTCGATGTTATTTCGAGGAAAAAACGTCAAGTGGAGTTCTTTCGAGTTCGTCCTCCCGGGACGGTCGAAAATTTTGAAAAATTTGTCCGCCCGTCACTAACGATGACTCGACTAAGAAAGTTGAGGAGACTATGAGACAGCGTTTTGTGTCTCAAGATTTTGAAATTCTTTTTCCATCCGAACCTTCTTCATTTTTCTACCAGACAAATATTTTTTGACAAATGGAAGTCCGTCTCGAGTGGGCACGTTTTTCCATTTCGTAAATAATAGACCTGTTTCGTAAATAATAATCATAAAAATATTAATAGATTAATAATAATTGAAGTAATTAGAAAAACATAAAATAATATCAAATAAAAATATGATTCGAGCACGGTTTTTATACAATATAAAGTAGATAAAAGTATAATAATTTGATTTATAATAAATATTAATCAAAAATCAAAAAGAAAACCATAAAATAATAATAAAATAAAAATATGATACGAGCACGGTTTTCATACAATATAAAATAAATAAAAGTATAATAATTTGATTTATAATAAATATTAATCAAAAATCCAAAGAAAACCAAGAAATTGAGAAAACTAAGAAAACAAAGAAAGAGAGAGAGAGGAATGGAAAGCAGTAAAGGTGAAAAGGTGTGTTTTACGATTTCTCGTTGGAATTCTCTATCCTGCGTTTGCACCACAGGCGGTATCAGCGGGTAACGCTTGTCCATTCCGCGACGTACCGACTTTGAAAGCCTGTACCCCTAGTCCAGTCAACGTAGAAGTCTCTTGACGAGTTCTGTATCCACGAGAGTTCTCGACCTTTATGCTTCCCTCCAAGCTCAAAAAAAAAAAAAATGGAAGATTCCTCGTCCTTCGTCAAAGTGATAAATCGTCAGTGACAATTCATCTTTGGATCACGTGGCTTTGGTTACTCCGAGCTTTCGACCTTTTCACGTGGCAAAAGTAAAGTTCCAACGTCATTCAGTAAGGGACTGAGACACAGAGAAAAATAATGGTTCGCGTTACATCTTTTTCGTATTTCAAGGTTTTTGTTCGAACTTTGTCATTCTGAGGATTGGGCAAGGGAGAATGGTTTTTTTTTCTTATTTCTTTTTTTCATTTTACTCCATCAACCGGAAAACAGTTATTACACGCCAAATCCATCTTTGTCAATCATTTTGAACTTCGTTTTTATGGAATGTCAATTTTGATCCTTGCTATGCTGAAAAGATTGTTTTTTTTTTTGTCTCTTGAGAAAAGTATTTTGAAAAATGTGTGTGTGTGTGTGTTTTTTTTATTAAGGAAAGTATTTTTTAAAAGATTTTTTCGTTGTTGTTTAAAACGAGTTTTTTCTTAAGGAAGTTTTTTTTCTTGAGAAGATTTTAAGAATCGAAAGCAAAAAGAAAAAAGATAGAATTTTTGTTTTCTTCAACAAAAGAGTCTTTTTCGTACTGAATAAAAAAAAGTAATAAAAAATAAATAAAAATTGTATAGAAAAAGGGAAAAACCGTATTTTCTATGAGGAAAGAAAATAGTATATTTTTTCTTTAGCTTCCTTGTTCAAATGGAGATACGTACTGGAATGTTCGAGACTCAAAATAACAGTAGACAAAATATTACTTTAATTTTATCAATTATTATTATTAATGAGTCATTAAGAAACGATATTAATCCACCATTGAAAAATTTACAAGAAAACAACACATAATATTGTTTTTTTTTTTCTTTTTTAACATTTTTCGCAAATTTTTCGCAAAATTCAATGAAGGTCAAATTGATTTTTTTTGCCGTTAGGATTTTCGACCGAAATGAGAAACATATACTCAGCGTTGGTGTGTCCGGACCACCGAGTCTATCTGCTCGTTTCCGCTTCTTTGTATATACGAGAGACGAAGTATAGAATTTCCTGGGCCGTCATTATTCGACAGGAGGCCACATGTCAAATGTGGACTCTCTTATGCACCGCACGTACGCTTTGTTTACTTATACACGGTAGGCAGTGAAGGGACACGTGCATGTGGCTCAGTTAATGCCATGCAATGACGACACGCGACGTCTCAATCAGAGCTACATCTGTCACGTTCTCCAACCGATATTTCCGTATTAACACTATACCCCGTACCAACGTCTCCCCCTCCCGGAAATTGTTGGGCGTTTTCGATCATCGTGCCAAATCGACTTGCCAAATACTGATCGATAGTGAGGACGTTTTAGGATTACAATTTTAATGACAAATATTAA
>JAPYZI010002778.1:0-21821 GCA_030523105.1 Ophioninae sp. A BG-2022a | reverse complement strand
ATAAACCTTAGTTAAGTTTGTGCAAGTCTGTCGAATTATTCCTCAAATAAGAAGTCATCGTATCAATTCCTCAATTCCATCCCACACACGGCACTACCCGTTTTTACCCTCGTCCCGAGCTATTGCGCTAGGCGTAGGCTCAAAAGAGGGATACCACAACATATATGCCCACGTCCCCTCAGGACGTGACATAGCACAGGATCCTCACGGGATATTTTTTCCATTTTTCGTTAGGTGCCCTCTGTTTAGCAACCATGACCGGTAGCTCTTTATATTGTTTAAAACTCGGATAAGAACAGACGTATTGGTCTCTTTTCTGTTTTTCAACCCATGAGGATGGCACCAGACCAGTTTGATCTGTTCCGTCATTCTTCTCGGGGAGAAATAAAATAACTGCAAACGAACCCGAGTTTATGTCCTTTCCGGACGACATTATCTAAAAAATAGAATATATTACTTCAAGTACCGAATACACTTACGTAATTGACCTTTAAGATAATTATCTCATTAAAACGCAATCTACTTACCACTAATAAAGCAAGCTGAAACGAATGCACGTGAACACGGGTCGAGAAAAGAAAGGCATCCAAATCTAACCGGTGGCAAAAAAAAAAATTGGATATACGAAACGTGGAAATTCGAACGGTTCACCAGCAAAATAATTCATGAATATTCCCGGCACAATTTACCTATGCGTTCTCGTAGTGTCTAATGAAAAGAAACACGACAAAAATATACATGAGAAAACAACACAAAATAAATCACGCAGCATAAATTCTGTACATTGTAAATAATGTCGTGGATACTGCGTATTCACGCTCGCCACGTAGCGAAGTTACTTTGTGATTCCCCGTCAATTTTTTTCCGATTCTGTTTTTTAACTGTTCTTTATTCTTAGTCTGATTTCACACCACGAGAACGCGGTCATGTCCATATTTTTTCAATCGCCGCGTTCATGACAATGGCAGTACATTATTCGTCGGCAAACGATAGCCAAAAAACTACTTATCGCCGATACTGATACTCATACCGATTCATGTTGATTATTGTTATGCTTTTTCTTTGTTTTTGACCAAGGCAAAAGCATAGAATTAATCAAGATGAGTCAGTGCTAGATTTACAATTAGTAGCTTTATCTTTTTCGTTCTGCGCTTTCACATGTAACCAATGTCTCTGAAACCAACGCGAACAAATCATGGAAACGATTTCTTTTTATCGATGCAGATCGCCGATATTATTCACCAAATGCTATCCGTTTCGCATCTTTATTTGGACACCGAACATTATTTATCACTTTGTTACCTCTTCGTACAAGGGTGCGTCAGAGAAACTTACTTATTTGAAAAAATTCCCGCGCGGTGAGTTGGGCGGGTAGAGGGGCGAGTGGGGGGCGCATATGGAGGGGGAAGTTCCCAAGTTTGTTTTTCCCTCCAGTCAGTTGCCGTCATGCTCTGGTCTAGAGAGCAGCGGGCCTTCGCAGTCGAGAACTTCTTTTCTAACGGTCGCTCATTTGTTGCTGCGCAACGTGCCTTCCGCGCTCGCTTTAAAATTCCTCCTCACAGACTCGTTCCTGGCCGTAAGTGTCGCTAAACCCAGAAATGGACTTCAACGGACCATCAGAACTCCGGAAAATATCAAAAGAGTGAGGCAGTCAGTTGTGCGTTCTCCCCGGCGTTCGGCTCACAAACACGCAGCTGCTATGGGAATTTCTGACACCACTGTTCGACGAATTGTCCATGAAGACCTTCAATTTCATCCCTATAAATTGGCTGTTGTGCAAGAATTAACTGAACGCGATTTTGTTGCCCGTCAAAATGCATGTGAAATGCTGGTTGACAACCTGCCTGAAGACGCAGTCGTTTTTTTCAGTGACGAGGGTCACTTCCACATTTCCGGCGGCGTCACAAGCAAAACATGCGTTATTGGTGTGGTGTAGATCCACGTGAGCTTCACCAGAAGCCACTTAATTGTGAGCGAGTTACTGTCTGGTGTGCGATGTCGGTAATGGGAATAATTGGTCCTTATTTTTTTTAAGAAAACGAACGCGCCGTTACCGTGATTAGAGCTCATTACAGGAACATGATCGAGGAATTTTCTCTTCCAAGACTCGAAGAAAGGAACGTTAGGAACGTGTGGTTTCAGCAAGATGGAGCCACAGCACACACAGCACGAGACTCAATGAATTTGTTGCGACAACATTTCCCCGACCGCCTCATCTCTCTGAGAGGCGATCTCCAATGGCCGACACGCTCTCCAGATTTGACTCCATGCGATTTCTTTTTATGGAGTTATTTGAAATCTCTGGTTTATGTCGATCGACCACGGACTATAGCCCACCTCAAGAACAACATTCGCGACGCCATTGCCAACATACCGATTGATATGCTGCAAAGAGTGGATACGAATTTCAAAAATTGACTTCATCAGTGAATGCGCAATGGGGGTCGCCTTTTATCCGATGTCATTTTCAAGACTGCATGAAAAAAAATAGGGATATTGTATTCTCAAATAAAAAAATTTTAAACAATAATTGAAGTACTTTTGTTTTCATTGATCTTTCAAATAAGTAAGTTTCTCTGGCGCACCCTGTATAATGTTCCTCTGGACGTGTAGTTAACAGCGGGCGAGCCTGTTATGTGATAACAAAGGATTTACACTATATTCGGATGCTTGGTCTTGACACTGAATTGGGCATGTATCTGTAGAAGCAGTCTAGCGCGAACTGTCTTATTTTTCGCGAATCCGTATACAAAGAAACGCACCGGAACAAAACGGCTGCTTTGCGTTACCCACCGCTTTCTTTCTGCGTCTACGATTTGTTCATATGCAACGAATGTGGTCGAAGTCAAAAAGGGAATATCGTGAAAACGTTTTTTTTCTCAGCAATGCCCATCTACGTTAGCATACGCTATCCTTTTCGCGTTTTTTCTCACATTATACTCGTCTCTAACTTGAGACCGAACACTATTCCTCACTCTGTTATCCTGTTGTACAACGTTCCGCTGGACGCGTCGCTCAAGGCGGGCGAGTCTGTTGTGTACCAATGGACGATGCTAACTTTATTTGAACGGTTAATAGTGACACTAATTGATGCGTGTAAACGCGAAAGCAGTGCAACGCGATCTGTCTTATTTTTCGAGAGTCCGTACACAAAGCAAAGCGCCGGAAAAAAAGGCCGTTTCACCTTAGTCGCCGCTGTCTTCCATCCTTTCCCTTTCCTTGTAACCAATACGTTGTAACGTGCCAAAAACTCGTCACAGATGAAATTTATAGCTTCGGGACTCGATCAGGGAATAAATTAGTATAGACTCAGGTGTTTTTTGATATTAATAAAAAATTAATTTATTCTTGAATTGTGATTCGATACAAAGAAAAAATATGCTTCAATCTAATTGTTTCGTGCAGTGTGTTGTTTGCGTTGTGAAAAGTTAATGTCCCGTCACATTTGATTGACTGCGGCGCGGGGGGAGGGGAACTGGCGCGCTGACCCTTGACCCTTGACGTTTAAGATGTCTAGTGTGCGTTCCTGTGTGTGTGTGTGTATGTGTGTGTGTTCCTATCACGCTATTATTCCTTGATTTGATTTTTCTAATCCTGAT
Organism: Ophioninae sp. A BG-2022a; assembly: GCA_030523105.1. NCBI lineage: Eukaryota > Metazoa > Arthropoda > Insecta > Hymenoptera > Ichneumonidae > Ophioninae sp. A BG-2022a. The sequence goes on along the minus strand of JAPYZI010002778.1, from coordinate 18,222 downwards.
ATTTTCCCGGTACTTTGGAAAAGTCCCCTTTTCTTTTCTTCTTTTTCACGACTTTCACACTCGATTTTTCCTTCCCCGAGGGATGTACTTGGCCGAGTGTACTTGTAGATTGATTTGAGCTTAGAAAATAACTCTTTCTCGCCTTTCTCTCTCAACGTTCCTTCTTAGCTGTTTCCTGTCCACCAGGGATGTACTTTGCCGAGTGTACTAGCCGATCAATTCAAGATGAGAAAATTATCTTTTGTGATTCTTTTCTCCCAACTTTTGTGATTCCTTTCTCCCAACTTTTGCGATTCCTTTCTCCCAACAACTTTGCCGAGTGTACTAGTCGGTCGATTGGAGATCGCAAAATCTCTGATAATTTCCAACGTTCCTTCTCAAATTTTCCTGTCCGCAAAGGATGTACTTTTGAGTGTAATAGTAAGTAGACAGTTCCCAAAAATCCCTGCTTCTGGCCAAATCAGTGGCCCTTATATACCCCGAAATTGGCGCGTTTTCCTGCCCTTCCCTATCTTTTTCCCCCCACAATTCATTTTACATTAATAATTCTTAAATATAAATTTTAGTTTTTCTATTCCTCTCCTTGCCGCTGTTCTCGGGTTTTCCAATCCTCAGCGACAAATAAATTGCGAAAGCGTTGTCCGAGAGAGAGAGAGATGATGATGATATAAATTTATTATGTCCTAGAAAACTATGGGACAAATAATACAATATAATCGTAGAGATCTTATATGTAAAGTTACAAAGCCAGAATTGAAATTATAATATAACACAAGCAGATAGAAAGAAGGAAAGCGCCAACAATACAAGAACAAGAAATGAAGATATGAAGGAGGACGCCCAGATTCGCTTACAAACTAATTAACGATCACGCATTATCTAATATCAAATATAAACTAAAGCTATACAATGCAATCAAATATTCGGCAATAAAACCGCTAACTTACAAATTAAGCAGGGCTAAGACGAACAAAGCAGGGCAAGCACCACAACGATGCGGGTACAAGAATCAAAGCTGCGCTAACTCCGAATTCAACAAGTGATTATGTAGCCGAAATTTGGAAACCGATAAAGAAGGCGAGCCAGACAACTCTGGTGGCAGGGAGTTCCAGAAATAGGCAGCCGATAACCCAAAAGAGCGATGCATGGTGGTAGTACGATAAATATGGATGGCAAAAGTTGAAGGAGGGTGTCTGGAAGACACGCGTAGGTTTGGATCAACAAGCGGAACCAATTTACTCAGATAGGACGGAATACGCATGTAGCGAATGCGATAAGCAAGTATACCGAGAAAATATAATCTCCTATTTTTAACGGATAGCCAATTCAATCTATGACGATACGGGGTGATGTAAACATCACGTCTGAGAATAAAGATGAATCCTATACAATAATTCAGGAGTCGCTGCAGCTTAGTGTTCAGTTCTTCAGTCGGATCGTGATATACCAAGCAGCAGTAAGCAAAATGAGGAAAAATTAAGGTCTATACTAGTTTGATGGGAAGTTGAATAGAAAGAGAGTTTTTATGAAATTTCAAACGATAAAGAGCATGGTTGACTTTTTGGGAGATGGCAGTAACCTGAGAATGCCAGGACAATTCGGAGCTAATCCATACACCCAGGTTGAGTGCTTTACTTACAATCGGTAAGGGGTGCCGTTGATCGGTATCGGTGGATAATTTAGGAGATTCAGCCTCTGCAAATAAGTTGAGTAACCGATGAGCATAACCCTCGACTTAGATAAATTGAGTATTAGCCCATTTTCCTTAGCAAACGCGTAAATAGCACCGCATCTTCAGTGATCTTAGCAATGGCAACATCAACCTCAGACGGGCGACAGTGAAGATAAATTTGGGTGTCATCCGCAAAGACCATTAGACTGGAATGACGCAACCCTTCACCAATGTTGTTGATATACAGGGAGAAAAGAAGCGGTCCTAGGACGGAACCCTAAGGAACACCCCTGTTCGAGGGTAACCACTCGGATTGCCCACAACAGATTATCCACAACAGATTGCACCCATCCAGTAAGGTAGGAAAAGAACCAGCTCACCGTCTCTACCGAAAAACCAAGGGATCGAAGCTTGAGAAGAAGATTCAGAAGCGGCACCATGTCGAAAGCTTTGCTAAAATCGAATAAAACAAGCAAAGCAAGCATCTTCTGGTCAATAGCACGATGTATATCGTCGGTGACCCTGAGAAGAGCAGACTGCGTACTAAACAACTCACGAAAACCAGATTACCGCGGATTAAGGAGATTATGTTCATTGAGGAAATTGGAGGTTTGCGAATACAGGATGCGCCCAAACACTTTTGAAAGCTCAGGTAGATTAGCTATAGGCCAGGTATCAGACGGATTTCTGGGTGCATTTACCTTAGACAGCGGACGGATATAAGCTCGCTTCCAGATATGAGGAAAGTGAGAGTGTTTAATAAAGAGGTTAAATAAAGCCGTCAGCGCTGGCAAAAAAGAAGATTTGGCCGCTAAAATGGAAAAGGGAGAGAGACCGTCCGGGCCTGCACGTAGAGAAGAGGAGGATGTAGCAGACAAGAACTTAGCAACTGTATCAATAGTAGGAGAGGTAAAGGTGAACGAAAGAGCTGGTGGCGGAACCTTACTGATCGCATCTAAAAACTCAGCATGGCTGAGGCAATTAGTTGAGCCAGAGATGGAAACAAAATAAGAGTTGAGGTAATTGCACGTAAAGTAGCTGAGAGGTGATGACAGACTGAGCTTGATAAGGCCGAGATTGGCAAGTTCCTTCCATAAACGATTCGGGTCGCTTATAGTTGATAACTTCAAAGTAACATATTGCTCACGCGCTCTTCTCACATGCTCGGTTACCCGGTCCCTGTACTGCCGATACTCATCATAGAGCATAGCGCAATTTAATCGCTTGGCACGCCTGTACAATTTACCACGCTCTCGGATCATCAGCTTCAATTCATCAGAAAACCATGGTGCCGAGCGCGCACGAGGTCGAAATTCTTTGACAGGTGCGAGCGAGTCAAATGAGTCTAGAATCAGATGCATCAGCGACTCGGTTGCGTTATCCAAACTTGCAGCGGTGCCATGAGATTGAGCGATAGACGACAAAATCTGCGGGATCGCAAACTCGACTTTAGCACAGTATTCCCGGGTCTTAAAATTCCTCAGCCGACGACGAAATAATTTCCGTGGCGGCGATTCACCTGAGCTCACAACATAAGAAATATTTATAAGATCATGGCCCGCAATGAAAGGTTCAGATGATTTTTCAAGAGAACGAAGCTTGTCCTCAGAGTGGATTATAATAACATCAAGCCAGGAGTCACAGTACGATGTATGGTACGAGGCCCCTGTTGGTACTAAGTAGAGTGATTGCGAAAGAATGATATCATTAAGGATGCCCGATTCATAGTTTGATAGCAGGAGGTTGCAATTTAGGTCTCCGGTAACAACAGTATTAGCATAACCGTGGTTGAACCTACAGAAACTGTCAAGAAAATCTGAGAAAAATAAGCCCTTAGGCCGACGGTAAATGGTAGCGAACAGGGTTGAATTACGGTTAGAGTGTGACAGACCCAATAACAGATACTCTGGCGAATTTGAGAAAGTGGAGGGGGAGCTATCAAGTAACTTGATAGGAATTGACTTGTCAATGTAGCAAGCAACACCGCCCCCCACTTTACCTAGACGGTCATTACGCACTAATATAAATCCTTCAATCTCAACGAGTTCGTCTGGAATATACGGCTTCAACCACGTTTTAGATACCGAAATTACATCGAATTTATTCGCTTCAAAATATGCTCTAACAAAGTCGATGTGAGCCACAATGGAATTTGCATTAAAGTGAGCTATGCGGAGATGATTTATTGGTTGGGAAGCAATACCAGAGCGCCGACGTAACGGATGATGGGCCGGTAGGCTTGGTGAACGTCAGTTGAGCTGAGCTAGATCATCCAAACTCTTAACCGAGATAGTAGGCTGCCCGTCCGATTTGCGAATGTAAATTGAGTCACCACGAAACCATACGTACTTATTACCAAATGCGCGAGCCTTGGATCTGGTTTGCTGAAGCAACCGAAACAATGTGGAAGGCAAGAGCTCATTGATGAAGATTTTTCTGTCCGTGTTGCCTCCAAAGACATTACGGACATGAAGATCACGATGATCACGTTTGGCCTTGATGACAAGTTCACGGACGGCAGTGGAAGAAAGTGTGACCAAAATTGAAAAGGTAGAAGGTAAATTAGTTGTGGAAGTGGAGGCCGTCGCGCCGTCAACGGACCGGGAGCGGCGGATGAGACGGCGAGTTGCAAGGATATGCGGCACAAGATGCATAATATTGAGCGCTCCAAAAATCTTCGTCACAAGGTCCATTAAGTCATACGTAATAGAATTAGGCAAACCAGCTACAACAATATCGCCTGACTTGGCCGGATTAGTCTGAAGCTACCCTTTTTAGCTCATCGAACTCAGATTGTAGTTTGGCGTTCGCTGATAGCAGAGTAGCATTGGAATTCTCGAGAACTTCGATTTTTTCAGAATGGTTCGCAACGCTTGCGACCAACTGAGGTAGTACTGACAGGGCCTTGTTGATGCCAGCTATAGCCACATTCTGCTCTACAGCGAAAGACTGAAATTTGCTATGGAACTCACGCAACATATTACCAACCGAGTCAATTGAGGTAGGTGATGACAAAGCAGGGGTGAAGATGTCAGGCGATGAGTCCGCAGTAGAATTAGTAGCTCGGTTAATATTTCTAATCTCGTGTTGACAACATAGGCTAGTGGTGGACGCGCCAAGGCAGCTAGCTGCACAGCCAGGATGGAAAGACTTTTCGCATACTTGACAGGTGATAGGCTTGCGAGCTATACCTTTCTTACATTTGCAGCACGTTAACGAAATAGTTGCTCTCTACGTTATCAACATACGAGAATTACTAAGTGACAAAACTTGACTAGGAACACGACGAAATTATATGCTAAGCGATACGGCACGAAATAAGTTCTGTGAGGCGAATTGTATACCGGAATAATCTATCGATGTAGTCGTGGTACCGTGTTGTGTGTTGAGCCGGAGTGAGAACAGTCAAACGTGCCAAAACTGCTGTGTTACAAGATGCTCGGATGGTGTGAGTTAAGCTGTACATGGAAGAAGCCCGTCGAACGTCTCCAACTATAGATTAGAGACTATAGCAAATTCGGCGATCACGACAGTGCTCGGAAAATGTCGGCCTCACATCGGGTGGATAACGATGAAACGATCTCAGCTTCCACCGAAAAATAATGGATATACCAGCACAGCAGAGTGATGAAGTGCGGAAAAATTCGGTGGAAAGCAATTAAAGCAAGCAATCTCCCTGGAACAAAACGCGGCAGGATACCGGCAGAATCGGAGGCAGGATACCGGCAGAATCAGGCGGAAAAGCAGGTAAGATAAAGAGCCGAAAGAAAACACGTCCGACGAAATTCACCGTTCCAAAGAGAGAGAGAGAGAGACCCGAATATTTCGTGTACCGCCGTCTACATTTTTTTAAATATCGAGTCTTCTCCCCCCTTCCCTTCTCATTTCATTTCTTTTCCTCCTAAACTCTTGCGATATTAATTGAGTGCATACTTTCCGTGCTCCCTGCGGTGCCTTCCGCTGCTTTTTCCCGGTTTTCCCATACAATAGAATCGTCCTTTTTCGCCCAACATCGAGCCGTTTCCTATCGCGCCCTTCCCCTCCCGTACCCCCTTTCCTTGCGAAGTCCCTCGTCCGCCAGCTCACCGAGTGCGGTATTCACCGCTCGCGCGAATCCCCAAGCCGCCCGACTCGCGACCTCTCGCGCGGGTAATTTTTTCGGTGCTATCCTTCAAACTAGCTCGTCCAGACTTTCGGTGGCCTTTTGGCTAAAACCTCCAAGCGACCCTTCAAGAAGTTCATCCTTGTTCAGATCTTCGTAAAGCGGTTTGATTGCTTCTAAGACATCTTCTGGAAGTACAGTGTAATTGTGTTAAAAATTGTCCACTACTATTGTGGCCAGAGCTATTTTGAGAAGGGCACGATGAGTCCTCGCCGCTCGGGCACTTAGGGTGTTGAGGGTTCTCGTCTGTCAACTGCTGGTGATAGTACGTTATCCCACGCGCGAGATGCCGCGTGCGAGAGAGCCGTGCGACGGTCTCTCGCTGAGCCGGTCGAATCGACACCCCAGGCCTGAGCGGCCAGAGGTAGGAGCTCCTAATGGCGCAGTGGCTGCAACACCACTAAATATGGCGGAATGTCATAGCCGAGGACACGCGAAATATCAAACCTCGCTCGTAGTCTTCTACAGTTCTCGCGCTCGGACCCAGTGCCTGAGTTGCGTCGTCACTGAGTGCCGACGGCGGCCATACAACAATACGAAATTCGAATCGCTCCCATTTGAAAACTAATGGACAAATCGAAAAACGCTTTGACACAATTGTTTCGGGCACCTCCTCGAACCCGCCAATGCCGGGTGGGTCATTAATCATAAAACACCCTGCATATTATAGATGTATAATATTTTTTAAAGAGAAAAATATCGAGTCAGTTAATTATTCTACGTTCAGTCGAGCGCTTATTCTCAGTGATTTCATAATTACGTCAACAAATTTTCCGTATAAAAATGCCGAGATTATCTCAATTTCAAGAGGTGACCAATTATACAAGCATGTATTTGTGCAGATCGCAAAAGGTGTAATCCATGTAGTACAAGGAAGAAGCTAATGAAAATTTAACTATAAATTAAAACAAATGTATAGGTCACGTGCAAGAAAGAATGAAAAAACTTCTACGTAATGTGATAAAAAAATACTGTTGAAGATAAAGTCGTAAAAGAGGAAACAATCACATAAAAAACGGCGAAGTCAAGTACTCGGCGCCAAAGGAAAACTCACCGGAAATGTCATCGATAATTTGATTCGATACTACGGAGCAGCAATAAGACAAAAATGTGATTCATTAGAGAAAATGGAAAATGCCGTCTGGATAACGTACTACCACCAGCAGTCGACAGACGAGAACCCTCAACACCATAAGTGCCTGAGTGGCGAGGACTCGTCGTGCCCTTCTCAAAAAGCTCTGGCCACAACAGCAGTGGACAATTTTGAACACAATTACACTCTACTTCCAGAAGATGCTTAGAAGCAATCAAACCGCTTTACGAAGATCTGAACAAGAATGAACTTCTTGAAGGGTGGCTTGGAGGCTTTACCCAAAATGCCACCGAAAGTCTGAACGAGCTAGTTTGGAGGATAGCACCGAAAAAATTATCCGGCAGCAAACAAATCGTTGCATTTGCATCCTGGGTGGTTGTATGCACTTTTAATGAACGTGCTTCTCTCACCTTTCTGTCGGATATGAACATCAGCGTTGGGCGGAGCGTTCACGAATACACAAGATTGAAGGACGACTATCGCATAGACAGGACCGTGATACAAGCTGGGAAGCAGAGCAAAAAAGCCAGGATAAGGCAAAGACTTGAAAAAGAGCCCCGTGATATCGAAGCTGCTGCAGGGCATCTACTCTATCGAGCTGAAATCGATGATTTAGTGATAGTTAAAAAAACATTTCTTTTTCACTTTTTAGCTTCTAAAACTTTCAACGCGTTTTTAAAGCCCGTGTTCATAGCCCGTGTTCACTGCCATTTGAAAACTACATGAGCGATTTATTTTAAACTTGGTACACACTTTCTACATATAACCCCCCCTCTAAATCCCCCCCCACCCCAGCGGTTCGTTTGGGATTTTTTTACATTGAAAGGGTTTTACACCCCCAAAATGGTGGAATTTTTCGTGAAATATAGCACTTTTCACTTACATCCGGTTTAGACCGGGGGAAACCCAGTTTAGACCGAACAAAAAATCGACTTTTTTAATTGCATAAATTGTTAGTATGACTAGTCAAGAATATGTGGTCAAAATTTGGAAGCAAAATTCGCATTATTTCCAATGCTATGAGGACTGAAGTGATCGCCCGTCGATCCGGAGTCGAAGCGCGCGGTAGTTGAAACGGAGCGGTCGTTTAGGGACCCTTTGTCGGTTACCTGCCTCAATACCGCTGTACTAAGGAATAATAGAGGAGGGGGCATTTCGGCAGATGTTGTTTGACCTGGGGTAGAACGTTCTCGAACGTTTACGATATTTCGACAGAGCGTCAAGTTTGGCTAGTTCAGCTCCGGCTTTCCTACCGAGTGTTATCAAAATGTCAGCGTAACCAAAAGGTTCCCGTGAGTGTAACGAACGACGTGGTAGACCACGTAAGAGATCGTTCCATGGTAATCAACACACCAGGAGTGAGTCGTGTGTCAGTGAAGAACATGAAGAACATGAAGAACAAAACGAACAAAAAAACTTTCGAGTGCTAGGAGCGACGATGTAATTGTGAATCCGTTACATTGTTACAGGTTCATCGAATTTTTCACAGTATTCACTGCTTTGTCGGAAATTTTTATTTGTCGACAGTGTAAACAAAAAGTGAATTTTCTAGAAACTGGATAACGTGGCCTTGGGTTCAAGCTTGTGGTCATTGCCACTGTGGATCGAAACAAATCAATTCAGGTCTATTTCTCAACACTGGATTTGAGATAAATCGTAAGATTGTATTTGTCATGCGGCTCTTAGGTGTTGGCAGACAAGGACTGGATTTATTTTGTAATTATATGGACATCAATAGTGGTATGGCTGAAGAAACTTACAACGGAATTTGCACTGACATCCGCGCCTCTGCGAGAAAAGTGTATGAATTCTCTTGTAAGAAAGCTGTTGAAGAAGAAAAGAAAGAGAACGAGAAACGCAAGAGACCTATTCGGAATTTGAAAGTATCTGGTGATGGAACATGAAAAAAACGAGGATTCAAATCACTGTTTGGTATTACAACGCTCATCGGATATTACTCCGGAAAAGTCATCGATCTGGTTGTACGAAGCTTTTACTGCCAATCATGTATATATTGGAAAGACAAACCGAAAAATTCAGCAGAATATCTCACATGGAAAGACGATAATGACGAAGAAAATTGCATGAAAACACATGAAGGCTTCGCGGGAAGCATGGAGGTGGAATCTGCGAAAATGATGTTCTTGAGATCGGAGGAACTGTACGGTGTGAAATACGGCAATTACATCGGTAATGGAGATTCGAAAACGTTCTCCGGATAGTTGTCAAAAGTGAATGCATAGGCCATGTTCAGAAGAGGATGGGAACTCGACTCCGAAACGTCAGGAAAACTAAAAAACTGGGCGGAAGAGGAATGTTGACGGAGGCTTTGGTAAAAAAGATCAGCACTTATTATGGCTTAGCGATTCGAAGAAGTATAAACAGTGTCACAGACATGAAGAAAGCTATAATGGCAACTTTTCACCATATGATATCCACAGATGACAATCCACAACACGACAATTGTCCAGAGGGAGAAGACAGCTGGTGCAAGTGGCAGAAAGCTAAAGTACTTGAAATAGAGCCTGGACCACACCCTGCTCCATTACACCTCGACGTTCAAAAAGAACTTCTTCCGATACACAAAGATTTATCGAGGGACGATTTGCTGACGAGATGTTTAGGCGGGCATACGCAGAACGCGAATGAAAGTTTTAATTTGACCATATGACGATTGGCTCCAAAGCACCTTCATGCTGGCCTGAAAATAGTCTAGGTTGCAGCATTCTTGGCTGCTGTATTATTCAATGAAAGAAATTCAGCCCTTCTAATGGTGATGAACGAGTTACAACTCGTAGTTGGCTCGTAGAGCTTCAATTTTGCCGAAAACATGGATAGTCAGCGCGTGACGAGACAGAATAGGCGCAGCTCGTTGGAGACGAAGGAAGCTCGTATAGCCCGTCCAGAGGAGATGCAAGCCCGGAATGACGCGTATGAACAAGAAGAGTGATTGATATACATATGGTACTGGAATAGCTGATTAACCGGTGAGATTATTTTATCTGAATTTTATATGATTTCGTGAACATTTTATTTCAAACGCGTTTTTCTCGAAACGACTTTTTTCAACTTATGGGCATTCTGGCTCGAAAAGTTATTGACTAATTGTTCTTAAATTTGGTGTCAACATTCTTTATTCAATTCAAATTTAGGTGAACCTAATTCTGGAATTATATGATTATTAAAAATACTTTTTTTTATGCGAAAAAAGTGAAAAAATATGATATAAAAACATAATATTATCTTTAAACTCCGCAAAAAATGCAATTTTAAATATTTTTTTACATAATCAGGTTCACATTCTTAGGAAATATGTTGCTAATGTGAAAAAAACGAATCGTGATGATTACAGATAAAAATTCCTACCACCGAAATGCCCACCAGCAAAATACTCCGATGGCAATCGTCCATGGACAGCGCGATCTAACGATACTATTTCCAGCAGAAATGACTTGAAAAAATTCTCATGTTTACTTCAAAACATGAATAAAATATTCCCAAATTTTTAAAAAATTCTGTTTATTCCGTCCGTATGTAAAAAATTCACGAAAAACAACAGAATTTCGCCTCCTAAACCGGTCTCCCCCGTTAACATGACTAGAAAACATTTAGAAATGAAAAAAACTATCAAAGACCGTTGAGGTGAGGATTTGATGATACTTTGATTCCATTTTAATGGTACTTGACTACAGAACATTCCTAGCTGAGATAGAAACCTAGCGTGGATACCGCAGATTCCTAGCATTCCTAGAAACAGTGAACACCGCAAATCGTGTTTTTCCAAAAGCGTACTTGGAAAAGCATTATCACCGGCTTGTTTGGGGTACGCGTGCCGCCGATACCACCTTTTTTTCGCGTATAAATTTAACGGAATATTCTTGAAATTACAATTTTCTTAACAATGACAAGTTCTTAACAATGTTCAAAAGGTTGCGATAAATTTACTCTATCCATCTAGATTTTTAAAAAATCGCAAGGATCACGTCCTGAGGAGGCATGTGCATATATGGATATATAGTAAACGACGTGGACATATGTTTCTCTTCCTAGCCTACGCCCGGCTTAATAGCTCAGGACGAAAGTACAAAGGGGCCGTACCGTGAACGCGATGAAATTGAGGAATTGATACGATCACGTGTTATTAAGGAATAGTTCGACAGACTTGAAAAAATTTAACTATGGTTTATTACAAGCTACTGATTGAAATTGTTGGTTTGCCGATTACAATAAAGAAATTAACAAGAAAGCTTGGAGTACATGAATCGGAATAAAAGAAAATGATCTACTGCTTGCATAGGTACTTGTACGTGTACGCTCGCTATAGATTAGATAACGCTCGCAAGAGTTCAGTTGTCGCTTGCATAAACAATAGCCTTCGCTGATGCCCTTGTCACGTCGGCAGAAGCATTGAACTCCGACGATATCATGGATTCTCACGGTTCCTTATTGAAACGCGTACATGAAGTAGGCGCGATAATAATATTCTCATTCCTCGACATATTCCCAGAGATACTCTTAAAAATACGCCTATGTTTAAGATTCCCCTCATTAAGAGAACTCAAAGGGCCATGCACTCTCTCCGTGCGGTCTCCGTTTTTTTTTTGTATATCCGCCGCCTGCACTGGACACTAGACGCAACAACTCAGAAAAGCCATAAAATGAAAAACACGAAACCATTCTTAGCACAACTTCGAGTTGGCCCAGGAAGGTTTCTGTCATTTCGATCGTAAACCCGAGCGGTGACGAAAAGAAGATGCACGCGGAACGATCACGAAGCGTCTAATCGGTACGTCCTAGCCAATGAAAACCCTGAACAAAAAATAGAAACACAAACGAATGTTTCTCCCACGATCCTTCTAATCAACCGAAGATAATATCTAGGGAAGGCCTGGAAAACTCCCAAGGACCCGATCGTAAAATTAAATAGGACAGAAAAAGAAACTGTACGATGAGGCTAGAGTTGCGCTTCCCCCATAAAATGGCCCGCATTGAAAACAGGCTTCCTACATTGGGCAAATACGATAGATGTGACTATTTTTTAATCCCTACCTTACCAAAATTAAAGTCTATGCTGCTTCTCCCACTCCACGAATTTTGGGAAGAGAGCGATACTGATAACCCTATAAAAAAGGGCGACTCAGTCAGTCCTGGAGCATTCTAATTTAAGTCAGTTCTTTTACCAAAGCTCTGTCGAATAGTCTATCGATTTCTCCAACGAAGACAAATTCTATCGTATTCTCTCAATTTAAATCATCGACTTCAAATCTTCGAACTTAGAAAAGTTCAGCGTTAAGAAATATTATATTTGAGTCTTGTCTACAAAATTATGTCCAACTCCTCGAAAATTGTACGCGGAATAGAGTCAGTGTGTTTTGAAATTGTACGCGTGCCGCCGATACCACCTGCGAGCAAACTCGGCCATCAGCGAACGCCCTAAACTTTACGACCGTCACCCGATACCCGAAAGACAAGGTCTACAGCGAAAACACCTCGAATGTAAGCAAACCATATGTCATCTTGTGTCTGAGAGTCAATAGGATTAACCAATCTGGTTAATTTCAATAAATTTAATAAATTCGAATATACACGCACGAGATTTGAAGAGAGTTTGCAGATATGTAACGTATTGAAATTCGTAGAGTTCGTAAAATAATCGCGTTGAGATTTCGTGCATACGATGGATTTTGTCGAAAGGATTTATGTAAGAATCCAATGAGAACTTTTTATGATTATCGCGTTATGACGTGTCGTTTATGAATCAGTAAAAGGAAATAAAGTTAACGAGAGACTAAGATCTGACTGCTATGGATTCTCTCGGGAGATTGCGACCTGATTGCTATGGATTCTGTCGGGAGACTAATTTCAGGAAGGAAGTCTTTTACTAAGAGAAAATTAGGAGGGGATTGATCGTTGGAGAGGGACAATCGTGAGATGGAAATTTAGTGATGTAATGCTTTAGGGATTGGTCAGTAGGGACTGCAGATAAGAATTGGTTAGTATGATTGGTCGCAAGGAGGTACGACTCTGTGTACATTGCTTTAGTTCGGAAAATCGGCTTTGTTCATTCCTTATATGGAATGAATTGCATCAGAGAATAGAGGATCCTTTGTCAACTTTTGGTAACCAAGCGCGTGTTGTCGTGAGTTCGATATCCGAGACAAAAGTGTACCACCAGAGCGCAAAGTCTTATCGACCACCATGAAAATTCAGTTCAGCGATGGCCTCACAGGCAGCAGAGCGGCACGCATTGCTCGTTTTTACCGACTGCGGTTGCGTCCTTTCCAAGTACCAATATATTGTTTGGCAGGTCGGAATCAATAGCTGTAATCTCGAATATCCGTTTCGTTTCATGATTTAATGTTGTCTCATAGCTTATAATATTTGTTGATAAGGTATTGTGTTTTGTGGCAGTGTGCTAACGCCATAAAAAAATTATGTTTTACAATTTCATGCGATCACAATGAGTCAGCCATTTTCTCAGAATATGATACACTCAAACACGCACACATAGGCACACACACACACACATATAGAGGGTGACAATTATAATGTGGCCATGCTTTTTTTGAGGGCCTTGCGCGAAGATTTTGGGTCTGAAAAAAATGTGATTTTGAATGGTTTTTTAAGCCTTCTTCGAAAAAAAATACGTCATATTTTTGTCTCGAAAAATGTGCGCCAGAAAAAAAAGGCATTTCGAAAAAAAAACGCAAAATACATTTCGAGCCGTGAGATTGAAGTTTTTTTAATTCGGAATACAAAGCACCCCGGAAAACTTGGTTTGCGCAAGCCATCATGGTGGAAAAAATTATTAAAAATACGCCGTGAAGTGGAAATTTGCGTGAAACAAACGATGCAAGTCAGACGCGATCGTGCTATGGAATGTCCTAGCTTGGTACGTTACGGCTGCAACTTTCGAATGTTCGGCTGTGGTACGTTACAGCTGCAACTTCCGAATGAGCTAAGGGATCTGAATTATATTTTGAATAATTTAAAACTCGTTTCCAACGCTTCGAGACATCATTTTGAAAAAAAAAACTTTATCACAAATGACGGAATATTTACAGACTTTTTCATATTACGCATATTATTTTTTTCACATTCATTACTGCGAGCATTGTGTGAGCGTGTGCATGAATGAGAATGCACGGGCGCGCTCTGAACTTGGGTTCGGAGAGCGCGCTACGCGGTCCGGTCCGGACGCATCGTCAAACGTCAAAACGCGTTATTTGACGTTTCGCATTGGTCAGCTGATTATTGTCAGCTGATACCATTTTGGATATGCAAATTTAGCGCACGCGCGTCAAACTTCCATCAAAACGCAGAATTTGAAGCGTTATTTGACGTTTCATGAATCGTCTGCTACTAATTTCTGACATCTTGGGTGAACGGGGAGCGCGCGCGTTGAAGGTTTGCCGAAATACCCTGTTCGTCGCGTGATTCAATATCACGTGATATCGCCGGTCATGATTGTCTGTCATTTTGGATAGGCAAAATCATGATTCGAGACGGCGAGTGATTATCTGTTATTTTAGATGTTACTTAATATTTCGGTGCAAATAAAAATCTACAGTACGTGTCTTTGTCTCTTTTGGCTTTAACAAGACGTAAATGAAAACACAAAAACGTACTGCAAAAATATGTTTTTAATGCTTAATTCAAAAGTACCGAACATTGGAAAAAAGATGTTTGGCATTTTTTTCAGACAAGTTGACCGTGCCTCTGAAGCGCCGGTTCGATGTCTATCTACGCAATAAATAATTAATACATGTCTGCGATGGTTCTGAAGGCGTAAACCAGTATTCCATAATGATGATGATGGTTCTGGCGGATGGGTTCGGATATCCCCGAAATGACTTTATTTTGTGTCAAAGGGGGACGATTTAAAGCGCATTTGTTGATTGGCAAAGGTAAAAGCAATGGTGGTTCTGGGGAATTCCATACCACACATGGAGGACAATTATAAGCGCATTTGTTAATAAAAATAAAAGCAATGATGGTGATGATTCTGGAGTATCGGATTGGACATGCCTGATATGACAGCATCGAGTTCTCCTCTGCTTTTACCTTTCTTTCTGTCGTATCGCATCAAATACACTGACGACGATTCGCGAATGATAACAGGCGCATTTGTTGATCAAAAAAACCTATAAGCAATGATTGTGTTGATTCTGGGGGACCCGAATGGACATTGCTAATGTGACGGCAACGAGTTCTTCTCTGCTTTTACCTTTCTTTCTGTGATATCGCGTCGAATACTCTGACGACGATTTGCAGATGATAAAAGGCGCATTTGTTAATAAAAAAAGGTAAAAGCAAGAATTGTGTTGATTCTGGGGGACCCGAATGGACATACCTAATATGACGGCGTCGAGTTCTTCTGTGCTTTTACCTTTATTTCCGTCACATGGCGTCAAACACAATAACAACGATTCGCGGATTATACCAGGTGCTTTTGTTAATGAAAAAACGTAAAAGCAATGATTGTGTTCATTCTGGGGGACCCGAATGGACATTGTGAATACTACGGCATCGAGTTCTTCTCTGCTTTTACTTTTATTTCCGTCATATCGCGTCAAATAGTCTGACCACAATTTGGCAATGATAACAGACGCATTTGTTATTAAAAAAACGTAAAAGCAATGATTGTGTTGATTCTGGGGGACCCGAATGGACATTGCTAATATGACGGCATCGAGTTCTTCTCTGCTTTTACTTTTATTTCCGTCATATCGCGTTAAATAGTCTGACCACGATTTGCCAATGATAACAGGCGCATTTGTTATTAAAAAAACGTAAAAGCAATGATTGTGTTCATTCTGGGGGTCCCGAATGAACATGCCTGATATGACGGCGTCGCGTTCTTCTCTGCTTTTACCTTTATTTCCGTCATATCGCGTCAAACACAATAACAACGATTCGCGGATCATATCAGGTGCATTTGTTAATAAAAAAAACGTAAAAGCAATTATAGTGTTCATTCTGGGGGACCCGAATGGACATTGCTAATATTACGGCATCGAGTTCTTCTCTGCTTTTACTTTTATTTCCGTCATGTCGCGTCAAATAGTCTGACCACGATTTTCCAATGATAAGAGGCGCATTTGTTATTAAAAAAACGTAAAAGCAATGATTGTGTTCATTCTGGGGGACCCGAATGAACATACCTGGTATGACGGCGTCGAGTTCTTCTCTGCTTTTACCTTCATTTTCTTCATATCGCGTCAAATACAACAACGACGATTCGCGGATGATAACAGGCGCATTTGTTAATAAAAAAACGTAAAAGCAATTATTGTGTTCATTCTGGGGGACCCGAATGGACATTGCTAATATGACGGCATGGAATTCTTCTCTGGTTTTACCTTTCTTTCTGTCATATCGCATCAAATACTCTGACGACGATTTGCGGATGATAACAGGCGCATTAGTTAATAAAACATAGGTCAAAGCAATGATTGTTAATAAAAAAAGAACGGCAATTATTGTTACTGTTCTCTAGGATTCGATGGGAAAATTCGGATGTGACAGCTTCAAATATAGGTTCGCTTTTAATTTATTCCTTCCCATTTTGTATCGAAAACTCCCACAGTGACATAAACTTAAGGTTTTCCTGAAAAGATCATTTCTCTGTTGAAATTCTGAGTGAGTACTTCCCAGTTCTCTTTAAATCCCGGGCACCCTGTACTCCCTTTTACAATCAGCCAACTCGTAATTGCGTAGCCGATGGTTTTCTGTTTTCCTGCGAATATCGACCTATCGATGTTGATCGCTTTTTATTTCTCTCGCTACCCGGATTCAATTTATCTGTTAAACCAATCACGAACATGGCCGAAGAACGACGCACAAAAATGCACGCGTGCCTGGTGCGCTCAGAGAATAACTTTAGTGCCGCCGTCCGAATATTTCGAGAAGAATATGGTGAACCCGTGCCCTCACGCCAATCCTTTCGCCGGTAAGCAATACAAATAAATATTCATTGATCATAATAATCAAATCTGCTATGTTTACTATAAACGCTTTGCAATTCTATAAGCTCTATAATTCGTATTGCTTCTCATAAAATATTTTTCCAGCCTCGCCGAAAAAATTAGGCAAACAGGCGTATTAAAAAAACCGCGGAGACCGCGCGTAGCTCCGGTAACGGCAGCACGATCTGCAAAGGTGCTAGAGGAAATAGGGAGAAACCCTATTCAGAGCGCTCAAGGTCTGGCTCGTACCCTCGGTGAGTAATGTTTGATAGTTAATAACTATTTTGAAATAATTTATTATCAAAAAATGTGACAAAAATTGGGTTTCAAAATACTTACATTTCGGGGATCCAGACGATCATACAGTTTTTTAAAGGAAAATTTAATAATCCTATCTGCAAAGCTGAAATGGATACCCGGGTACCTGATCATTGATCGGACGGTTAAGACAATTCCTAAAATTGACGGTGGAAAGTGTGCAACTTGGCACGGAAGAATTGGTTAAAAAAAATGTTGAAATGGTGAATTGAGAAAACTGGCATAATAAAAATAGACACTGTGAATTAACAAAAATTGAATAAAAATCGTTTGCAAGGGAGAATTGATTTTAGAATAACTAGAAATGAAAAATTGATAAAAAATTAGAAAAAGAAAAAAATTGGAAAAGTAATATTGATAAAAAACTAAAATTCACTAGCACCGAGATAATCGATAGAAATCTAGAAACAGTACATTAAGCAAAATTGAATAAATCTTATTTTCAAGGGACCGAGAGACTTGATAAAAAAAACGAGAAACAGCATATTGACAGAAATGGTATAAAGACCATTGGTAAGAGTCCGAAAAAATTGGTAAAAAAATAGACACTGTGAATTGACAAAAATGGAATAAAAATCGTTTGCAACAGAGATATGATTGAAAAAAAGACTTAGGGATCATACATTTTCTTTCTCTTTATATCAGAAACCGGAAAAAACGAAACTCTAGAAAGAATTGGTCCATTTTCTAGTCCCGGATTCCCGCTTAAGGGTGCCTCAACAACCCAAAAACGTTATCACCAAGATTGAGCAGAACAGACATTTACTTTATCGACATTTGCATAGAACAGGCCTTGAAAGCGAGCATAAAATTTTCTTTTTTTCTACTCCCGAAATTAAACTTAAGGGGGGCTTGTAAGGACAAAAAAATATATCCTCTAGTGTAAGAGGATGATAAATGTTATTTTTCAATGTCAGATAAATTAAAAATGAAAATGCATAAAAGAAAATTTGATCTACTTTCGAGTCCCAAAACCTACCTGACGGGTGACGTAAAAACCGGAAGAAAA
>JAPYZI010002777.1:0-21282 GCA_030523105.1 Ophioninae sp. A BG-2022a | reverse complement strand
TAGTTTTCCCGCAAAGTCCAGTTGAAAAATGGCTAAAAAAAACGCAAAGGGGTATGTATGGAAAAATTTGCAAAAAACGATGGTCCGACTTTAAAATTCTGCCAAAAATCGAAAAATCATCGGATTTTAATGATTAAAAAAGCGATTTGAAGAGAAAATCATAACGAAGAGATCAAGCGCAAAGTGGAGCCCCAAATTCTAAAGGGGAAAAAGTTATCGATGATTTAGTTAAAAAATGTATTTTGCCCAAAAATCGAAAAAAATTTTTGATTTTTAATATTTTTTTAATAGGTCTATTACGATGTAATTTGATCCCCTGAGTTTGAATATACCATTTATTTTCCTGAAAACCCAAAACTTCCATGAAAAAATCGTAAAAAACCACTAAAAACACGATTTTTTTACTGTGTGCGGTGCTCTCGACGAAATTTCGATCATATTTGTCGAATGTCCAATCGAAAATTTTAAGCTGATTACAAATATGCCTGAGTTTTTGTCGAAAGTACAAAATTAGACTGGGAATATGCAAAAAACCTTTCTAGAATATTTTTTTACAAGCCGATTACTCAAAGTGGCGGGGATGCTATCTTTGCGGCGGTCGTCCATAACAGCTGGTCGCTCGAGACGCCGCCAGGCGGCCGTTTCGGTCGCAAAATACTTGTCTTCAAGCCGCTCGTAAGAACTGTCCTCCTATGTACCTCTGACTTCGTTGGTATCGCCGAACACGGTGTAGCAGCCAAATGGAATAAGAGAAAACAACAAGTATAGCGGTTGGTTGCAGTGTCCGCGCCCGGGTGACGGCTTTGCCGAAATAACCTCTAAATTTGTTCGGGCGCAATCGCCAGCGAGAGAGGAAAACAATTACAAATGGATCTCGCAGAGGAGTGAGCCGCAATTCTTAATTGTCGATCGGCGAGGAAAAAGAAAAGAAACATCGCTTGTGATTATTTCCCCACAATAAAATACGCGACGAATCGCTACGCTCTCGCTCTCTCGGAAGAGAGAGAGACCAAAAGATCAGACGTTTGAATCCGACGGAGACGAAAAATGACGACTAACTTGGTGCAACAATTCGTTCAACGGCTAAAGTCGCGGAACGAGGAATTACGAAACAAAGCAGCAAGGGATCTCTGTCACTATGCGAAAACAGAGTTGCGGGAGGCAACCCAAGAGGAAATAACGGGATTTATGGATGAATTCAATCATCACATATTCGAGATGGTATCGGGTTCGGACGTAAACGAGCGAAAGGGCGGTATACTGGCTATTATTTGTCTAATCGGCGCTGATGTCGGTAACGTAAATACCCGTACAATAAGATTCGCCAATTATCTTCGTAATTTGTTGCCCTCCAATGACGTCGGGGTTATGGAATTGGCAGCAAAAACTGTCGGAAAATTAGCGCTCGTTTCAGGCACTTACACAGCCGAATACGTCGAGTTCGAAGTGAAACGAACTTTTGAGTGGCTCGGCGGTGACAGACACGAGGGTAAACGTCACGCGGCAGTTTTGGTACTACGAGAACTCGCAGTTTCCATGCCTACGTATTTCTTCCAACAAGTATCGCCCTTCTTCGATCTGATATTCAACGCTGTGCGCGATCCAAAACCAGTTATACGAGAAGGGGCAGTGGAGGCTCTACGAGCGGCTCTCGTCGTAACGGCTCAACGAGAGACAGCCAAGCAGATGCACAAGTCGCTATGGTACAAGCAGTGCTACGACGAAATAGTAGCAGGCTTCGAGGATGTCTACAGTCGAGAGAGAGGCTCCAATCGTGACGACAGGATACACGGCTCTCTCCTCGTCCTCAACGAATTACTCAGATGTAGCAACGTCAAGTGGGAAAAGAATTACGAGGCTTTGATGGAGCGTTTGAACTGTTCGACGCAGCAAAACGACGACATACTGCTGCTTATGCCACGTCTAAGAACTATAATAGTTTCCAAGTGGTTGGGTTCGTCGCGCAACGCCTCCAGTCCGCAGCAACACGTTCTCTATCCTGTCCACGAATCGGCGGCTTGTCGTTGTCTGATGCAGGAACGATTGGACGATGTTTACAACGACGTTATGGCACAACGGATGTCCAGGAATCCGCATATTCAACATGCGTTGATGACACTCCTCCCGAGACTCGTGGCTTTCAACACAGAGAAGTTTACCAGAGATCACTTTTGCGAAACGCTAGCGTATTTGCTGGTAACTCTGAGGGGAAGGGAGAAGGATAGAAACGCGGCGTTCGTTACGATTGGTTTGATAGCGGTCGCAGTGGAGGACGCTATCAAGCCGCATCTTCCCAAAATAATGGATGTCATCAAGAGCTCTTTGCCATCAAAGGAAACACCTAACAAGAAGCGCAGCGTACCGCTCGAGCCCGCGATCTTCATGTGTATAACTCTGTTGGGCCATGCGGTCAAACAAACAATAACGAACGACGTGCGCGATCTCCTGGATCCGATGTTAGCTACAGGGTTGAGCCCTATATTGACGACGTCACTCCGAGAATTGGCACACAGCGTACCGAGCTTGAAGCCCGATATTTCACAGGGATTGTTGCGCATGTTGTCGCAAGTATTGATGCACAAACCGCTTCGTCATCCCGGTGCCCCTTGGTCCGCAACCAGTCCGACATCGGCTCCGGTAACCGAAACCGATGTGCCCTCGACGGTGCTGGCTCTACGCACCCTTGGCACTTTCAACTTCGACGGTAATCCGTTGCTACAATTCGTTAGACGATGCGCCGATCATTTTCTTACTTCCGAACAAGCCGAGGTGAGATTGGAAGCGGTGAGAACGTGTTCGCGATTGCTTCGACTGGCGTTGAATCAGCCGGGACCAACGGTGACGAACACGGTGTCGGCGGTATTGGGGAAACTACTGGTCGTCGGGATCACGGATACCGATCCTGACGTCCGTATATCGGTTCTCGCTTCCCTGGACGAAACGTTTGATATACATTTGGCTCAGGCTGAGAGCCTATCGGCCCTCTTCGTTGCCATGAACGACGAGATGTTCGAAATACGGGAGTTGGCGATCAGAACGATCGGACGTTTAAGCACGATGAATCCCGCGTACGTGATGCCGTCCCTTCGCAAGACCCTAATACAGTTTCTCACGGAGCTCGAACACTCCGGATTGGGAAGGAACAAGGAGCAAGCAGCCAGAATGTTGGATCATCTGGTGGTGAGCGCGCCTCGTCTCATAAGACCCTACATGGAGCCGATATTGAAAGTACTCGTGCCGAAGCTGAAAGAAACCGAACCCAGCCCTGGCGTTGTTCTCGCGATATTGCGGGCGATAGGTGATTTGGCCTCTGTCAACGGTGCCGAGATGCAACAATGGATGCCGGAACTCCTGTCGATTCTGCTGGAGATGCTGGTCGACGCGAGCTCTCCGGAGAAACGCGGTGTTGCGCTTTGGGTACTTGGACAATTGGTGGGCAGTACGGGTCACGTTGTCAAGCCTTACACCCAATATCCAACGTTACTAGAGGTGCTCATAAACTTCCTGAAAACTGAGCAACAACCGATCATACGACGAGAGACGATAAGAGTTCTCGGATTGCTCGGCGCTCTGGACCCGTACAAGCACAAAATGAATCTTGGACAGATCGACTCACAGCTGGACAGCCTTACCGCAATGGCGGATATAAGAAGTGACGTCGAGACGAATCAAGACTTAACGACGAGCGAGATGCTCGTTAACATGTCATCGTCGACCCTCGAAGAGTACTATCCGGCTATAGCGATCGCGACGCTGATGCGCATAATTCGTGATCCGACCTTGTCGCAACACCACACCATGGTCGTGCAAGCGGTCACCTTCATCTTCCAGAGCCTCGGTATTAAGTGCGTCCCTTACATATCTCAAGTTATGCCGAGTTTTCTCAATGTTGTGAGGACCGCAGATTTCAACTTTCGCGAGTACCTCTTCCAACAACTGGCCATTCTAATCGCCATTGTCAAACAACACATAAGAAATTATCTGGACGACACGTTCAATCTCATCAAAGAATTTTGGACGGTGAACAGTCCGCTGCAGAGTACACTGATTCTCCTCGTTGAACACATCGCCGTTGCTCTCGGCGCTGAATTCAAGATATACCTGCCGCAACTTATGCCACAGATCCTTCGCGTTCTGACCCACGACACCAGCAAGGATCGTTCGGTTACGGTCAAGCTACTGTTGGCTCTCCAAAAGTTTGGCAACAACCTCGATAACTATCTTCATCTGGTCTTACCACCGATAGTCAAGCTCTTTCACACGACCGATTGTCCGATAACCGTTAATACGACTGCCCTTGAAACCGTCGATCATCTCGCCGATACTCTCGATTTCACGGACTTTGCATCCCGCATTATTCATCCATTGGTCAGAACGTTGGATCAATGCCCGGAGCTACGGAACACCGCGATCGACACCCTCTGCGCTCTCGTTGTACAATTGGGCAAGAAATATCAGATATTCATATCGCTCGTACAAAAAGTTATGACCAAGCACAAAATAGTGAATTCCCGATACGACGTACTCGTCGACAAAATACTGACAGAATCGACCGTTTCGGAGGGCGACGATTATCTACTGATGCGGCATCGTTACTCGCGGAATAAAAATCGCGATCTCTCGTTAACCTCATCGGACACAACTGTCATGAAGAAACTCAAAGTATCCGCATCGAATTTACAAAAAGCATGGACGGCTACGAGGCGCGTATCGAAGGACGATTGGCTCGAGTGGCTGCGAAGTTTGTCCATCGGTCTCCTAAAGGAATCGCCCTCACCTGCGCTCAGATCCTGTTGGGCATTGGCCCAAACTTATTCCCAATTGCCGCGTGACTTGTTCAACGCTGCCTTCGTGTCCTGCTGGACCGAGTTGAACGACACTTATCGCGCAGAGCTCATACAGACTCTCCAACAGGCTCTGATCGTACCAGATCTCCCAGAGATCACGCAGACCATATTGAATCTCGCAGAGTTCATGGAACATTGCGACAAGGGGCCTTTGCCACTCGAGAACAAGATACTCGGTGAACGGGCTATGCACTGTCGCGCTTATGCCAAAGCGCTTCACTACAAGGAGGACGAATTTCACAAGAGTCGCAACGGCAGTGTTTTCGAGTCGTTGATATCGATAAACAACAAACTCCAGCAGAAGGAAGCCGCGGAGGGTCTCCTGGAGTATGTTATGAATCAGAGTAACCAACAGGATCTTAAGGTGCAGGTACGATGGTACGAGAAGCTTCACAATTGGGACAAAGCGTTGCACCTTTATCAGGAACGATTGGAAACTGATTTCACGGATGTGGAAGCTAATCTTGGTGAGATGCGTTGCTTGGAAGCGCTCGGTGAATGGGGCCAGTTGCACGACGTTGCGACTAGGCAGTGGTCGCATCAGACCGACGAGACCAAGCAGAGAATGGCGCGTATGGCTGCGGCAGCCGCTTGGGGTTTAGGCCAATGGGAAAGCATGGAGAAGTATGTTTCGCTGATACCGAAAGAGAGCCAGGATGGTGCCTTTTATCGGGCCGTGTTGGCTATACACAACGAGCAATACAGCGTCGCTAATCAACTGATCGACAGTGCTCGCGATCTCTTGGACACCGAGTTGACGGCAATGGCGGGTGAGAGTTATCAGCGAGCTTACAACGCAATGGTAGAGGTACAAAAACTCGCCGAACTCGAAGAGGTTATACAGTTCAAACTTGTGCCGGAACGCCGAGGGACAATAAAGGCGATGTGGTGGGAAAGACTGCAGGGTGGTCAAAGAATCGTCGAGGATTGGCAAAAGATAATACAGGTACACACGCTTGTCGTATCGCCCCACGACGACATGTACACGTGGCTCAAATACGCGAGCCTATGCCGTAAAAGTGGCAGCCTCATGCTCTGTCACAAAACCCTGGTTATGTTGCTAGGCGTTGATCCCTCGCTTACACCCGATCAACCGTTACCAACGACCCATCCTCAGGTGACCTTCGCTTATTGCAAGCACATGTGGGTGGCGAACAAACGCGAAGAAGCTTACAATCAGTTGCGAACGTTCGTGCAGGCTTCGTTGCAACCGACGATAACGTCTTTGGTTAGCCAGGAGGACGAGTCCCAGCGGGAAGCACGTAAGAGACTCCTGGCGCGTTGTTATCTCAAATTGGGCGAATGGTTGGAGGCTCTCCAAGGGATCAACGAGCACTCGATACCCGCCGTACTCTCCTACTACGCATCAGCGACCGAGCATGATCCAACTTGGTACAAAGCTTGGCACGCTTTCGCTTATATGAACTTTGAGACTGTACTTTTCTACAAGCATCAACAAGGGGATACGGGGGGTGGCACTGGTGGTAATGCGACAGCCCTTGGCTCGTCTGGCCCCAGTCTCACGTCTGCTATGGAAAACGGATCGACAGGAGCTAACCGCTCCGGACTGTCGAGTTCTCAATACATTTCCCAATTCACCGTACCTGCTGTCGAGGGTTTCTTCCGTTCGATCAATCTATCTCACGGTAATTCACTCCAGGACACCCTACGATTGCTCACATTGTGGTTCGACTACGGGCAATGGCCGGAAGTTTACGACGCCATTACCGAAGGTATACGTCTCATCGAAATAAATACTTGGCTCCAAGTTATACCCCAACTGATAGCCAGGATCGATACACCCAGAGCACTCGTTGGACGGTGCATACATCACTTGCTCATCGACATTGGCAAAACCCATCCTCAAGCCCTCGTCTATCCTCTTACCGTCGCCTCCAAGAGTGCTAGCTACGCGAGAAAAACCGCTGCGAACAAAATCTTGAAGAACATGTGCGAACATAGTCCTACGCTTGTACAACAGGCAATGATGGCCAGTGACGAACTCATCAGAGTCGCAATATTGTGGCACGAACTTTGGCACGAGGGCCTCGAGGAAGCTTCTCGACTGTACTTCGGGGAGAGAAACGTCAAAGGAATGTTCGATACCCTTGAACCCCTACACGTTATGCTCGAACGAGGTCCGCAGACCCTCAAAGAGACATCGTTCAATCAAGCCTACGGGAGAGATCTCATGGAGGCTCAGGAATGGTGCAATCGTTACAAGGCCTCTGGCAATGTTCGCGATTTGAATCAAGCTTGGGATCTCTATTATCACGTGTTTCGACGGATATCGCGACAATTGCCGCAACTTACGAGCCTCGAGCTACAATACGTCAGTCCGAAATTATTACTATGTCGGGATCTCGAACTCGCAGTGCCTGGAAGTTACAGCCCGGGACAACCTGTTGTTCGCATCGACAGTATTCACAGCTCTATGCAAGTTATCACGAGCAAACAGAGACCCAGAAAACTGTGCATTAAAGGTGATAATTTCGGTTACTGGTTGGTACTGACACTTCAAGAGCAAAGATTGCTCTTCTATCGTATTTATATGTATATATATATATATTTGTCTTTTTTCAGGGAGCAACGGAAAGGACTATATGTTTTTGTTGAAGGGACACGAAGATCTTAGGCAGGACGAACGGGTCATGCAATTGTTCGGTCTAGTCAACACGCTTTTGTTACATGATCCAGATACATTCCGTAGGAATCTTACTATCCAGGTACGTATCGGAAAATCATTCCCTTTTATCCATCGCTCTCTCTTTTTCTCACTTGTGTTAACGACGACTGTTTGATACTGAGGCTCATTTGGTTCAGTATCGTTTATTCATGAACTAGTGCAATATTGAAAAAAAAAAGAATTATTCATTAAATGATACGTGTTACGTTTTTTTTGTTTCGATTGACAGAGATACGCCGTGATTCCATTATCTACCAATAGTGGCCTTATTGGATGGGTGCCCCATTGTGACACCCTACACACGCTCATCAGAGACTATCGTGAAAAGAAAAAGATACTTCTCAACATCGAGCACCGAATAATGTTGCGGGTGAGTACTTTTGTAGGTTAAGTTGCTGGGATGACTCGGCGATCGTCAAATTTCGTAAATTCTTTACTCAATTATATGACTCTATGGAACTGCAGATGGCGCCGGACTACGATCATTTGATGCTGATGCAAAAAGTGGAAGTATTCGAGCACGCGCTTGAGCATACTCACGGTGATGACTTGTCGCGTTTACTATGGCTGAAATCACCGTCCAGCGAAGTATGGTTCGACCGGCGTACAAATTATACGAGATCGTTGGCCGTAATGTCGATGGTTGGATATATACTTGGATTGGGCGATCGACATCCATCGAATTTGATGCTCGATCGATTGAGTGGCAAAATTCTACACATTGATTTCGGCGATTGTTTCGAGGTCGCAATGACAAGAGAAAAATTTCCAGAAAAAATACCGTTCAGGTTGACCCGTATGTTGATAAACGCTATGGAAGTTACGGGGATCGAAGGGACTTACAGGAGAACGTGCGAATCCGTAATGTCGGTGCTGCATCGTAACAAAGACAGCTTGATGGCCGTACTCGAAGCATTTGTTTACGATCCTCTATTGAATTGGAGATTAATGGACAATGCTGCACCGAAAGGCAAACGCTCCGACGCTCAGGGTATGAACGCTAGCAGTAGTCAAGAACCCGGTGACATACTTGACTCATTGACTTCAACATTACCAAAGAAAGGAGTTCCTTGTACCATAGAAAATGGAGGTAGCGTTTCAAGTTCGTATCTGAAAATAGATCGCTATTTTACTATTTTACGAAACCGTTTGGTTTAAGAAATCTGAGCTAACTCTTCTTTTTTTCCCTTCTCTTGAACGTAGAGGATAGCAATCAACCGGAAGCACTGAACAATAAAGCTTTAACTATCGTCACGAGGGTACGTGACAAACTGACCGGACGCGATTTTCTTCACGAGGAAACCCTCAGCGTACAGAGACAAGTTCATCTTCTTATTCAACAAGCCACGAATAACGAAAATCTTTGCCAATGCTACATTGGATGGTAAGGAAAAATAAATAAAAGTCGAAATTTATCATTTTTTTTTCTTAGTAGCATATTCAAGGTCAATAAAAGAGTTTCGTCGATAAATCATAATTTATTAAATGTAACTTGATTTGCATGTAACTTGATTTTGTAAGATTGAAGTCACCATGTATTTAATGGATTATCCGGTTTACGTGTCTGTGCAGAATTTCAGGACCGATTCATAATTTCATTTTTATTTTCATTGCAGGTGTCCGTTCTGGTGAAGAGCCCGAAGTTTGGGAATTTGAGACGAAACGACGAGCGACGATTGAAACTCGTCGCGGAAACCGAAACGTAACGCCCAAATGAGATCGCTCTCGGAATCCTAATAACATTATATCAATCAAAGGAAAAAAGAAACGAAGAAACTCACTTCGTAGATAACTGAGGCGGTAAAGTGCTTTACGTAGGTTTTTATCAGAACCTATGGCATTCAGAAATGGCTAAAACGGCGACCGGATTGCTACCGATTTGTCAAAACTTTCACAATTATCCAACCTTGTATATCGATCGCTGCAACATTTCAATTATATTTGCCATTCACGTTTCCAAAGTTGATACGCAAAGAAAAACTTTTCAAAAGTAAAGACGATCGCGGTCTGATTTGTACGACGGTAAAATCGCTTTTCCATCAACAAGATTGACGAACCCTTCGAGTGCGCACTTTCGTCGCCAACCTATAAGTGCATACTGGATCAATTCGACCCATGACGTTTTTTAAATTCTTGTATTTCGGTAAACATGCATTATTTGGTTTTCTTGTAATAAATTATCCATCATTTATGACCCTAAGTTTATGCTTTGACGAAAACGATAATGAAATTCCAAAACTTTCGCTCAAAGTGAAGCACGAATTGAAAAATACTTACACGAAAAATAATAATTATTATAAGTCAGTATGCACTCGAAGGGTTAAACGAGAAATCAAGCTTTTTGGTAATACCATCAATACGAAACAACTGTACAATGAAATTATTGGTTCCGAGGTACTTGTGCAAAGCAGGTGTACAAAGTCCCCAGGCTAAAGAGCATTCATGGCAAAATACGCGTTATCCAAAAGTTTGCCCCTTGCTTTTATTTGTTCGATATTTATTTCTTCTTTTGTAAATTTTGTAGTGTAATATATGACATCGCTGTAATCATATCTACAGATAGCGTGTATATATACACATATTGTTTATTCTTGCGTTTGTACATAACGTTTCTTGCGGATACATTTCGTTGGTGTACATGTCCACTCAAACGCAAACACACGCACACACCCACGTAGTCACATGTATGTACATATAAATTGTAAATCTGAAGATTATTTGGGATTTACTCAGCGTTACCAAAAGCCATTGGCAATAATTCACGTATCGATGTTTTAGTCAATCGTTGCATGTCCGGTGAGACGAGATAAATCTTTATGTCGCCAAACTCGGCAAGGGCTTGTCTGCACATGCCGCAGGGTGAAGTTACAGTGCCGTTATGGAGATTCGCAGCAACAGAGATCGCCTTAAATTTTCTCTTTCCGTCGGCAATCGCGCGGCACAATGCTACTCTTTCGGCACACGAACCAACCGGATAAGATGCATTCTCGACGTTACATCCACGTGCTATCGTTTGATCCTCGCATCGTATTGCCGCACCAACTTTGAAATTGCTGTACGGAACGTACGCGTTTTCCCTTGCGTTGATACTCTCGCGCACCAGTTCCTGATCATCGTTATCTGATAACAAAAATATTCAGTTTCTACATGCAGCGGATAAACTGTGGGTGAACAGCTGGAGTTTTATATTCATACTTAATATACATACATACATGTATGTATGTACAGTGCTTTACGTAGGTTTTTATCAAAACAGGTTCTGATAAAAACCTACGTAAAGCAACCACGTAATTAAATCACTGTACTCAGAATTTCACTTCCAATCCCCCCCATTTTACGGATGACATTCCGTCGTGGGACACCCTGTATATCTTGTATTAACGATTAGTAAACAAAATGCCGATTATTCAAAATGGCGCGGGCGCGGGGGCGGGCTGACTTTGCGGCGGTCCCCCGTAACAGCTGTTCGCTCGTCACGCCACCAAGCAGCGATTTGAGTCGCAGAATACTTGTCTTCAAGCGGCCCACAAGAACTTTCCTATGTACGTATGACTTCGTTGTCCAGTTTTAAATGTACGCAATATTCGCAATATCTGGGAAAAAAAACAACTTCCTTCCAAATGAACACCATCTACTGTTCTGTTTGGCCAGTATGTATTTTCCCTTACGGAAAAGTTCGCGTCCGCATTTTTGCCGATTGCGCGCTCTCTTCGTGCTCTTGAAACGGAGCCATAACCACTCAGTCGGCGAAATGTACGTACGGAGTTTTTTTTTTCGAGATAAACATGGATTTTGCTTATCCGTCAATACGAGTGTTGCTATTTCAAACTTCAACATTGTTTCCATTTTGTTTTTTTTTACGGATGTGTGGAATTTTTCAAATTTCGCGCGCGCGGGAAATTTGAAAAATATATAAAAAAAGTTTTATATTTACCTAACATATGCGTATATACTCTGACAGTCTTGCATAGATATAATTCCTGGTAAAGGAATCTACTCGTACAACTGTTCTACAAAGATTACAAAGATTACAAAGCCTTACCTAAGGTTTCAAAATCAACAGAGCTCGCAGCGCTCATCGTCGATCACTATTCGTAGATTCCGTCACTTGTCTACGTTCCAGTAGTAAACGTTCTGTTGACGCTGTTTATGTATTCACTCGTCGCTCTCAATTGTGGTCGACGAATCTTATTTTAACGACCCCGTTTTATTGTTAAAAGAAGGAAACATCGAAGTTTTCTCGAACCTGATTTTGGAAAGTGGGTTTAAAAAAAAGAGTTCAGAAGATCGAGATAAATTGAGGGTGCTAGAATATAAAGGATGCCACTGTGCAGCCAGCCATAAACTGCGCTGCATTGGTTATCCTCGTGTATTTATATTGCACATATGCGCGCGCACGTTTCTGCCTTTTGTTAGGGCGTAGTCCGTAGAGATATTGTCGTCGGTTCATCGCGAGAATATCTACCGATAACCCGCGAGACCATGGAGGCCTAAATAACGAGTTTCTTATTCGTTAAATATTCAGGTTTTATTAAATCGAGGAATCAGTCAGGTTTTTTTACATTTTTTATATCGATTTGATATTGAGTAATTTCTGTTATTTTATTTTTACAGAACGTCTCAGGATTTTCAGGGTAACAGTTATGAAAAAGGTTGAGCAGTTATGAAAAAATAATATTGAAGGGAATTGTACGTTTAACTGATGGACTATCGATCGAGACAGACAGATTTTATATGTAAGAGCTTGTGGAGAAAATCGGGACGTTCTTTGCAATGCTCGTTAGCTGCATTAATCAATGCGTCTATGACATCTCTATGACACTGCTGATACATTTGCAGCATATCACCATCCTCCAATCCTTCCAAACTTTCGAAGCAGTATGTGTCCAAATATTTCATAAGTTTCTCCGCTTCGTTCCTGTCTTCTTTCTCGTCAGCACTGCTATCCTTAAGGGCTGTGTGAAAAAACGAAATATTGAAATTGACCTGCATTTTTAGGACTTGAATTTTTAAGCTATGGCGAGGTAGCTAGTTTTTGGATAAAAGCTGTTTTTGGCTTTTAATTTATGTGAAACATTTTAATACCTGAACGAAGTTGATGACTAATCGTTAGAACGGTGGAAGTGATTATTGGGCGCCTACAATTTTTGTTATTCATAAGCCAAGATGTAATCTCAATAGAGTCGTGGATGCAAGTGACGACTCTCTCTTTCAGTGGTAACAGATTGATGTTGTTCGTGTACGGCTTGAGAACTTTCAAAATAATTTCCATGAGTTTTGTGATATCGTCAGTACTTGATTCGCCAGGAAATATTTGTAGTTGTAATTGCATCATATTAGTGAATATCGTGACCCAATTCTCGATGAACTTCAAATCGGCGGTTGAATGAATCATGTCCTGTTCGGGTATCACTTGATTGAATGATTCTATAAGCGCCGTAACAAGTTGATTGGGTTCGAAGAGATCAGCGAGCAAGCAGCTTTCATCGGGCATTTCGACGCTCGAAATTGATTGCAGCAATTCAACAGTTGTAGTTAGAAGATCGTCTAGAAAATATGATGGAAGACTCTTATACCAATGCACTTTTATTTTCATATTGCGTTTCCACCACCAGTTATTCATACTAGTTATATAATTTGTAAAATGTATAAATATTCGTTTAATGTTATTACCGTTCATTGAACTTTGTAAAATAAAGGATAGACTGTCGCCAAGAAATTGGCAGTCTTTCAGATGCGTGTAGCACTTGGTACTCGGATTCTTGTATATGTCCCATACGAAGTTCTGTAGCAATCTGATAACTTGTATAAGCGTTCCCACATCATCGGTAGAAAGGCATCCGAATACAATAGCAATCAGATTATCAACATTTGTTAATGCTCGAAGTATCGTTGTCTGACAGCACATGTTACCAATGATACCAATTATTATTTCCTGTAATAATGAAATATACATGTTTCTATAACATTGTCTCTCTCCACCTACTGATATCAAGGTTCAGTAAAAACCAAAAAACGACGAAAATAGTATTAACCGCCGGATAATAAATTCTGCAATCTATGCGAAGGATCAAGTAATTCTAAACTTGGTACTGTTCGTTTTATCAGACCGTTAATCGAGGCTCTCTGGAGAGTTGAAGGGTACATTCGGCTATTCGGAAGAAATCATTGTCAGCTAGGAAATGTGCTACATCCTCTTCAGCAGTCATATCCCAAAGAGTGCATAGATCATCTTCGAAATTTTCAGACCATCCTTCTTCGTGGACCTATGATACGATAATTATCATCATCGTACATTGGTTGTACAAAAGTCCAAAGATATTTTGTTCTAGT
The DNA here is from genome assembly GCA_030523105.1 of Ophioninae sp. A BG-2022a. Taxonomy (NCBI): domain Eukaryota; kingdom Metazoa; phylum Arthropoda; class Insecta; order Hymenoptera; family Ichneumonidae; species Ophioninae sp. A BG-2022a. Next base: position 7,416 of record JAPYZI010002777.1, on the reverse strand, counting down.
AACATCGGTGTGCCATCTTTCACATTGGGATAACCTTTGACAGAGCGATTAGTGTTTTCAAGATCCATTTTCCACTGTACATGGTATTACCGACAATGTCGCCTCTCAAGCCATCCAGATCAGCCGCTTCGAGATTCAGGGCATCCACATTATTGCAATCATGGTCAAGGTCGCCCATTTTCCCAATATTCGATCTATCGTCCGAGTCATCCATGTTTTTCTTCTATGCCAATAGCATGTACAAGAATTATCGTATGTGAACATCAGAAACGGCAACGTCAAAAACACATACTTTCGTTATGACCGAAAAGGGTTGACCATAACCTGCAAAAGTGCCGCGATTCGATACGTTATGTTTCTATAATTTACAACACAAATGTTCTTTGGTCAACATCACCAACTCAAAAAATTAGAAATATTAAAAAATGTCGGAAATATAATATAACACAGCAATGTACTTTTTTTTTGTACGCGCGTTAACTCCACTCGCGTTGGAAAGACGTGCCACTCACGTCGAAATACTTCTGTTACCGGAATGCCAGTGACGTGTTACACACGTCGTCAAACGGACGCTGCAGAAAAATAAAATTGAAGAACTACCCATTTTTCGAGATGTTCGATGGATGATATCTTTGCAACAATATATACAATTAATATGTTGAATAATAAATAGAATCTCAAAAATAAATACTCATTTATTCAATCATAGATAAATCTTATGGAACAGTATAATATTACAATCCTCTCATCAACTTTGTCCTCGTCGTTTATCTCTTATACATGTAATTACAACCACAATTGAACTCGAAGCAAGTTTCATTCCGGTAAAGCTTGTCAAGTTATAAAACTATGGATGTATACGCAGTACAGGCCCTGAAGTTAGGAAAAAAAGTAACTAACACGTAAAACATTCTACATTATCACAAACGTGTTCGTTACAAGTTATTACTTTCATTGAAAACAGAGTGCTCCTCCAAATAAAAAACTTTTTTTTCCAACTGTGAAGAAACAAACAAAAAATTAATGTTCTTCGCTAATTAAGTGACATACCCGTGTCACTGATTAGCGTAAAAAAAAAAAAACAATTCTCAGTGGTACAAATTGGTAACGTGAGTTGCAGTAATTGATCGTACGAGTAGAACGAGCCAGAGTATGTATGAATACGAAAGTTAGTTGAATATTCACCTCTACTCCACAACGTTGAAAAGTATGGTTTTAATGTTCAGAGTAGGCCTTATTTTCTTAAAGATTAGATCTCGATGGCTCAATTCTTTGTACTCCCCCAATATTAGAACAAGGTAACACGAAAAGGTAAAACGAAGTATAGCTAAAAACATAATTGTCACGATATCTGGTAAAAATTTGAGCGACCGGTGCAAACGGAAATATAGTACCATCGTCCTCTAATTTCCGGTTCTCTCACTATTCACTTTTAGTTTCGATAAGATCGACGAGATTTCGGAAGTCGAGGATTGTCCATCCGCGAGTTGTTTGCTCTTCGACGATGTGGCCGATACCGGTGATTTTGTGGAATCTTTCTGGATACCGTTCGCGTCGCGAATATCATTGAATCCGTTAGCTTTCGATCCGTTATTTTTCAATCCAATTCCGTTAATCAGAGATTCAATCGCCTCGTCTTCTGACTCTTCGTTGCTGAAATCCTCATCGGAAAAATAATCTACATTGGACGGATACGCGTGTTGAGACGCATCGAACACGTCGCATCTGTATGAGCCTACGGAATAAATATTTATAAATATATATCAACGCGATTATAACGTAAAACACTAATCGTTGATTTCCTCAAAGATTACGTACCCTCGTCCGATTGGTCGAAATCGTCGACGTCCTCATCCAGAAACTCGTCTCGTCTCGGCAATCGTCTTCTCCGATTTGGATTTTTTTGCGGTAACGGCAGTGTCTTGATGACCGGGCCTTCCTCGATTATTTCTAACGCTGAATTCGGCGAATTTGATACGGTGATTGGGACGTGCTTTTTAGCAATGAACTTGCTGAGTTGATGACGGTTGAACCGTTCGAGATTGAACTTCGAGCCTGCGCAAGCCCCGTTGTTGACGCAGTAACGTATAAACGAGCCCCAGTACTGATCGACTTGTAGAATCGCAGGATTTCCAACCACTATCAGAAGCGCTTTTGCCCTTGTGATGCCCACGTTGAATCTCTGTAAAAGATAACGTCAGAAGGATTTTTTTTCTTCGTCCCTTACAACGTGTGTCATTACTGTTTAGAGTTTCCTTAATCTTTTCAGCTCCCTATGTTTTTTTCCAATTTAATCAAATTGAAGGTTCAATTTAATTTCGTACGGGAATCGATAGTCGTTATACTCAGTAATATTCATTCTAGTGACTTTTAGGGGTATCCAACATTCGGTTCAGCGACAGAAAGTTTGATTTCGTTGATAAGATTTACCTTCGGATTGGACAAAAATCCAATGTGCATTCGTCCATCATGACAATATAAAGCTGTTCGAACCGTCGACATTATTATTATATCTTTCTCCTGTCCTTGAAAGGTCTCGACAGTACCCACGGCAATGTCCTCAACATTTTTCAATTTCAACGCATCGCGTATCTTTTGTCTCTGCAGGACGTACGGTGTCACGATACCGATTTCGTCTCGACGAACCGGCCTTCCACCGAGGTTTGATCGCAAGAGATCTTTCACGTACGTAATTACGACTGCAACTTCCTCGCTGTTGAACGTACTGTAACCAACAAATTTCGTAATGTTTATTATAACGATTATATAGTTTGATAACAGTTCGCAGGCGAATGGAAACGACGAGAGATTAGCGAGTCGAATTCCAATGTTACGTTTTATCTTACGAAGAAGCAAACCAAAGCAGGACTCACCTTGGCGAATGCGGATCTCTCTTCTCTTTCCCATCAACTGCGTGAAATATAAGAGGGAAATTTTTGTTTGGCAACTTGGGCCAATTGAGTGCCCTTTCTGTGTGGATGCCACCCAAAGCTTTTAATTCCCCTTCGTAAAAGAGGTCGTTCGGTATATGAAGAATATCTCGATGAGAGCGATAGTTTTGCACTAGTTTCGTTACGTAAAACGGATTCAATTGGTTGTTTTCGTCTTTCTTATAGAGCTCCCATTTCATCAATCTTTCCAACATCGAGCAACCTGCAAATTAGATACGAGTTTCGAGTTACAATACTCAATGCGACTTTTTCGTAAACGGGATGAAACTGTCTTTCCTTCGATCACTGCGTCGACGGTTATCCGTTATGTGTATATATCTGTCTTACCAATTTCGGGTATTTTTTTTAGAGCCGTTATGAAAGAAGAGTGGAATTTACCGAGGAGGGGTTCAGCGATTTTTGACTGAACGCTGGGCCCGAGCTGCAGAGGATCACCAGCTATGACGAATTGCCCGTGCAAACGTCCGGTATGACTCTTTCGGTGGCTGCTCATTAGGGTCATTGGTATAAGAGTCTCCGGTTCCGTGGCTTGTCCGGCTTCATCGACGATGACGTACGAGAAGTGACTTTCCCTCAGCTTGTAGCCTACCAAACTGGTGTACAAAGTCAGGATGAGATTATTCATTTACAGCTTTTTTCTTCGATAGGAAACAATCGACGATACCGCTTCGACTTGGAATTAACGAATTTTACTCACCGACTGCATGTGATTAACGTTGTTATCACGATCTTCTTAGTTAACAAAATTTCCTCCGATACCAATACCGCGCCGTCGTCGGAATAATTCGAACACTCTTTCAGTTCGTCGTTTATATCTTTTCTATGATGTGAAAAGAAGAATTATCGTCGTCAGTATTTCGATAGCTTCGATACGATCCTTCAATTATTTTTATTACACGTTTTGTTTTACCCGTCTCGCGTCATGCTGTACATTCGATGAATATCGCGCGGTTCGATGCCGTTCCTCAATATTCTCAGGGCTATCTCATCTGCAGCCGCGTTTGAAGGTGTGCAAACTAAAATTCGATTCGAAGGGTCCTTCTTTAGGATCTGGATGCAAATAAAAAAAAATAAGTGTGTAACCGTTTCGATAGAACTTTTGAAAGAAAGGAACGCGTTGTATATGTGTTCCAATGTGATAACTGATTAAGATATTTCATACTGTGAATATTATTGCTCCTTAAATTGTTTATATTTCAAATACTAAAGGATTTCTGCGGTAACTCTACCTTAGGTTCAACCGGGTCATTAATCCGAGCAAGTTTTCACTGATAATAATTCATTAATCGCAATACCTTATTAATCTATGAATGATTGTTCAATAACATACTTTGGAAATAAAAACTACAAAATATAAGATAACGTTTATATAAGATACTCTCAGATTCCGTTTGTCCAGAATCACTCGATCTGTCGAGTACCAAGATTTACCTGACCAATTGCTTCGACCAGAGTCGATGTTTTTCCAGTTCCCGGTGGGCCGAACAAAATATAAGGAGCAGGAAAAGCTGATCGAGCTAATATGTGCATCACAGCCTGTTGTTGTTCCGGATTGGTTTCAATAGCCTCGTTGATCCATTCCAAGCTCCTGCAGGTTTACAGTCTTATAAATCTATTAATTTTTCGCGGGATTATTTAATAAACATATACGAATGTAGTTGAAAACATTTTATAAATTTGAAAATTTCGCGTTTTCTAAAAAAATATAACAAAAATTGGGTAGCAGGTAATATTATTTTTGTGGATATAAATGGAGAGTAACGTTGCCTGGTTCTTTCTGGTATCAGCTAAATGAATGTCGAATTGTACATTTGATTGTACTACGATCGACGCATAGTCAATAATAGTCATCTATTTCCATTTTCCACAGAATCATTTGCAAACAAAATGTACGATAATTTACTGTTGGGATTGCAAAAAATCAATCTATTGGCTCAATCTACCAAAGGATAATGTAGCAAAACCTTATACTTACTGCTGCTTGTGTACCTTATTCGTTCGATCGCCCAATGGAAAAAGGGCTGGGTAAAGGTTGAACGTCGCTGCTCGGTCCACCGCATGGTGCGTACATTTGAAAGTATAATCTGGATATATAAACTCTACATTGTAGAGGTCATTTTGTTGGAACTTCGTGAGAAATCTACAAACATAATGTTCTTTTAACTACTAGCAAGATCTCCGTATTGTACAATTTGACTATTTATTTCAACAATGGAGACAAATTTCTACGTCGATCTAGAAACGTCACATTTTCTCAACATCAGCATTAATCAATCTCGGTTCCTCTCAGTGGGACATAAATAATTGACACTAGAATATAAATTCTTAATACTTTTGCATAAATTATTTGGCATAAGGATAACGAATAGACGTTCGCTCACACTGAATTCAGTTTGACGACAATGTACGTTTTTCCGACATAGGCGACTTGACAGATGCACTCGTTATCGCCGTTTGCTTGACTTATAATAACATTATCTCTGATTAAGACGGAAGGTCGTTTTTCAGAGAGGCCCGGTACATGGATGATGTAGTGATTGGGGCCCATTATGGCAGAGGGAGCGAGTCTCTGATTCCGCAATGTGTACTCCCTCATGTCTTGCTCGCACTGATAATGATCCAAATAAAGTAGAAGTTTCATCAAAAACCAGTATTGCTCGGCATTGACACCCCTGAATGTCTTTAAACAGCGTAATATCTTCATATATTCCTTGGCTGAATTTGTGAGGTGCGGATCGTTCTCTTTTAGTTTGAGCGCTAATTCTAAGTCGTCGGGTATCGGATACGGTTGAATAACAAGGCGAGAACCCATAGGAATCCTGTAATAGCATCAAAAATACCTTACGATACAGAAATAGCGTTGAATGTTTTGCAAATATTTTAGAAAATTCAAGGAATATTCAAATCTCTGAAACAAGGCGGACTATATATGGCGATCTCAAACACATCGTGCATTATCGTTTCAGAGTTAAACTATCCATACTCACACGTTTACAGAGCTTTTCGTGGCGATTGCCGTCGCATTTGTATCGTTGTTTTCCGGATAATTCATCATGTACGTTTATCAAAAGAACCGTTTTTTTTATTTCAGCCGCTGTGCTCGTGGAAGAATCGCAATGGTAATGAAGGCCCTCACTCGCAGAAAGACATCACTCCATTCGAACGCGACGTTACGAAAGTGGATGAAGCAACAGGGAAAAACAACGACACGGAGCACGAAGCCGAAAGCCGTGCGTTTGCACGTGCGTTATTCGCGAAACGATTCTGTCGACCTGTTCGTTTTTTCGACGGAGAGCTCGTAATGCCGATACGGTTTGCATTCCGTTGCCTATGAGCGAGTAAGTTTAGATATCGAGTATCTTTTGAAGCGATCCGATGACTCACTCTTGAACACGAGGAATCCCTGGAGAATGAAACAAAACAAAGAATACGCTTGTGTAGTGTTTGGAAAGTCCGCTCGGTTAAGCACGAACGTGATTGAACGAGAGCGTCACCGGTCTGGCGACGGTTTACAAACACAGTATCAACCGAGCTAGAAAACAACGAAGTGGGGACAGAGTCATCGTATTTGTTGATACATCGAATTACGGCTTCGACCGTGACACTTGAGTTTCCCATTTCAAGGGCAGTACCGAGATAAGCAAGAGAAATAAACAATAAAATGCTGCACTAGGAAAACCCGGAGGATGTTTATCGGTCGCGAAAGGAAGTGCGACGCGCCAACCATCTTGAGGCAAAACTTTCTGTGATATTTTACCAGCGTTGCCTACAACCACTTGCTGTTTACAGACATGTGTGGTAAGCCAACCTGCATCGTTGCGGAATAACAAGAGTAACTAAACACTCGTCACAAAACAGTGGTACTGTTGGAAACAGTGGTACTACTCATAGCAAAACTATCGTCGTACTATCGGAATATAAATTCAAATTGTGCACCACTGATTGGCAATCTTAAGGTGGCACCTCTGTTTGTACTTGCCGGTACCAACGAAGTCAGGTGTGCATAGAAGGACAGTTCTTAAGGAGTATATGTGCCGATTTTACGATATTCGATGATATTTATCGCATATCCGAACGAAAATTTTCAGCTGATTGCGAATATCATCTAATTTTCGACGACAGCACGGCACGAAGCAATGAAAAACGTGTTTTAAGATGTTTTTTTCGATTTTTTCATAGAAATTTTGGGTTTTTGGGGAAACGAATGGTAGATTTGTGTTCAGGGGATCAAATTACATCTAAATTGACCAATAAAAAAAATATTAAAAATCGAAAAATTTTTTCGATTTTTGGGCAAAATACATTTTTTTACTAAATTATCGATAACTTTTTTTCCTTTAGGAGTTGGGACTCCACTTTGTGCTCAATCTCTTCGTTATGATTTTCTCTTCAAATCGCTTTTTTAATAATTAAAATCCGATGATTTTTCGATTTTTGGCAGAATTTCAAAGTCGGACCATCGATT
>JAPYZI010002776.1:0-24676 GCA_030523105.1 Ophioninae sp. A BG-2022a | reverse complement strand
TTTTCCCGGAATCTCCACTCGAAAAATCGCTAAAAAAAACGCAAAGGGGTATGTATGGAAAAATTTGCAAAAATCGATGGTCCAACTTTGAAATTCTGCGAAAAATCGAAAAATCATAGGATTTCAACGATTAAAAAAATATTTTGAAGAGAAAATCATAACGAAGAGATCGAGCACAGAGTGGAGTGCCAAATCCCAACGGGAAAAAAGTTATCGATGATTGAGTAAAAAAATGTATATTGCTCAAAAATCGACAAAAAATTGTCATTTTTAATATTTTTTTTATAGGTCCTTTATGATGTAATTTGATCCCCTGAAAACGAATCAACCATTAATTTCCCCAAAAACCCCAAATTTCTATGAAAAAATCGTAAAAAACACCCTAAAACACGTTTTTTTTTTGCTTCCTTTCATGCTTTCGACAAAAATTCTACGATATTCGTAATCAGCATGAAATTTCCGATTAAATAGACTCTTTTAAGAGTTCAAGAATGGAAAACAAACGGGAAAAGACGTCGGAAGAATAGTCTACAGAAGGTTTTTCGCATTTTCCTAGTCTACTCTTCCACTTTCGGCAAAAACTCGGGTATATTCGTAATCAGCGGAAAATTTTCGATTGGACAGACCCTCAAAACTATTTCCGAATCGCAAAAAAATAAACGTTCGATCGAAAAAAATAAACTTCGATACGCCTTACCTAGGCGTATCGAAGTCTTTTTCCAAAAGCGAAATCACCACCCTTCTTTTGCAATGCATACATATACGTATATCTAAATAATTCTATATTAAATTTTAAATAAAACATCAAGTTCTATAATTCCTCAAATTGCCCAGAATGGCGATTCTTTAATATACGTCAGTAACACTTTAACCCTTAAATCCTGAAAGAATTAAAAACCAAAAAAAAAAAAACGACAATTTCCATGTGTATAGCTGGCAAATTACGAATTCCTACCCCAATCCCTGATCAGCCATTTTTTATTCCTATTTTCGATCGCCATGATTATTCGTTTGACTGCTCTTTGAAGGGTTGTATCGGGGATACTCTTGTTGGAAAAGAGACAAGAGATTCGTTCCTGATCTCGTTGTTACGAAGGCAGAGAAGCGAGAGCAGCCGGAGACCCTTATGGCTCCGTAATTGAAACAGCACGTGTCATCGGACACAGAGGGCGAACTAATGGCGCCATTGGATTATCAGACAACGCCCCGGAACGTCAGAACCAAAGGGCAAGAGAGAGAGAGAGAGAGAGAGAGAGAGAGATAGGGAATAAGAACAAGGACGCATGAGCTAGAATAAAGGGTGACCGTGGTACAGAACCTACACAGGATTCGCGTTGACCAGGAATCTCTGGCAAGAGACACAGGGAATACGAAATTCCCGTTTGGCAAATAGACATTGAAAGTTCCTCTTTACAGTGTAATCCTACCGGAGGTCAAGCTGCCTGATCCATTATGCGACGCCCACGAGCTTATCATTTCTGCGGGTACCTTCCTCGATCGCTCGGCTTTCCCCTTGTATGATAACAGAATTGGAAAAGACAACTTTCACGTTGATGACACTGTGGCGACTTCTTTTACCGAATAACCTCTATTGGGACATTTCATTTGAATAGAAATAATACGATGTTTGTTAAAAAATTATGATTTTTTGGTTTTCTCGAAAAAAAAAATGTATTTATTCATCAATGTCTGTTTTGTCCCCTTCAAAGTAATTTCCCTCAGATATAATACACTTGCCCCAGCGCTTTTCCCAAATCTCGAAGAACTTCTGATACGCGCTTTGTTATACGACCTCGAGCTCAAATCTCCGTCCTTTCGTAGCTCTTTTCAGTTTTGGAAACAGAACGAACGCCGCAGGGCGCCAAGGCCGGTAAATACGATGACCGAGGCATGATTAACGGTGTTGTTTATCGCCAACAAAATCACGAAAAAGCGACGATGTGTGAGCAGGTGCATTGTCGTTTCCGAAACCAAAAAATCACCAAGCACACCACGTCTAACCTTCATATCTATCAAATAACAAACTAAATATGCAAAATCGCTGATAATGGCAACAATTCGGTACTCATCAATACCTACGTGAAACTACCAATGTCGTTTATGGGAAAACAGTTACTGCTAATAATTGCAAAACGAATGAAACTGTATCTCCGCGAATTAAAAAAAAATATTGTATCGTCAAGATTCAGGATCGACTGATTCATCAATCTAAGTTTCATACATATAGAGTGCGTCCCAGATTGAGTCAATAGCGTTTCTTTAGATTTTATTTTACAGTGTTTCGTTCTATGGTTTATTCAGCGTTAATCCTGAATCGAACCAAAAGCTTCAATATCGAATTAGCTACATCCCCAACAATAACTTAATCCGGTATATGCGGTTATAACGAACAGAATAGAATATTACATTACATTTGAAGTTAAATTTTAATGGCCTCCGGCTTTGTTCCCTTTCATACTATAGCGAAATCATTATACTCTCCAATAACCCAAGCACTCTCTCGAAAACAATCAATTTTATCAAAAGTTCTGCCTCCTAAAAACAAAAAACAAGATTTTTTTCTCACTGCGTTATTCCGGAAGTAAAAAAAAAAGATCGTGCGAATTTACAAGCTTAAAAACGACATCATTTATTTCCATAATTAATCGACCGGGGGACGGAGGGGTCCGACACGAGTTACAAAAACGACTATTTTCCATTATGTAATTCCAAAACTGAAACCAAATTGTTTACTTCGTTAAATCTCCACCCCAAACCTCGAAAACATGTACCGAAAAAATTATTCTTTCCGCAGCGTGATTCCAAAAGCAAAGGATGATCACGAGTATTCATAAGCTCGGAAAACGACATCGTTTACTTCGGCGAAACCCCCCCGCCAAAAAAAAAAGAAAAACGCGATGTGATTCCAAACTGGTTCCAAAAGCACGGAATGCCTGTACCATTTTACAAACACGAATACGAAAGCATTTTCATCGGTGATTCCCCCTTCTCCTCTCAAACCGAAAAAACGACGTTCTTTTCCACTCCGTGATTCCGAAAGCAAAGGAAAACCGTTCGAGTTTACAGTCTCGAAACGGAAAGCGTTTGCTTCGGTGAAGCCTCCCCAGAACTGTTCTAAATAACGAGGATAAGTACGGAGGAGTTAAAACTTAAAACTTCGTATGTAGAAGCGATGTTTGAAACTATCAACTGAACGACGCGGAGCAGGTGTTTCTAGTTTCTATCTCGGCACCTGTCCGTGTCGCGAGGATATTAACGTCGACATTCTCGCGCTCGAACAAAACTCGCTCTGGTTCCGTTAAACCGGAAGAAAGAGACTACGGCCAGCGTTAAAACCACATGCCCCCATTACTGCCGATTTATGAACACAAAACCCGAATGAACCCCCCCCCCCCCCCCCCCCCCCCCCCCCGGGATACACCGGTTTCATCGAATATTGAAAACCGCTCCGCATTAACGCTTCTGTTCAACCATTACCGGAAATGCGTATCGCGTTTCGCGGATTTAACGATGAGGATACCTGTGGCGAGTATCGGTGCGGACCAACGGTGTACGAACCGAGTTACCCGGTTATTGTTATTGCGTGTACGTGATTTTCGTGAGACACATTGCGTTTCGCTAAAACGGATGGGCGGTCGAATTACCCGTGTGGATTTACGAAAATCGACGCGATGAATCGAAGGAAAAATGAATTTCGGGTGAATAGGACCCGATGAGGATAAATTCCAACCTCGTTCGCGACTGTTCGATTAAATTTCGAGGGACCATTTTGCAATCTGAATCGTTCTTTCGAATTCGTTGATTTCATATTATTTTATTTTTGCCTTTTTTTCGTGTCATAACGATTTATCATGGATAAAATGATCATAAAATATAACGTAATATTATCAAATAATTTATTATTATATTTATATTATTATATTTTCTTATAATTATTAATGAATATTAAACATATATTTGTTACGCGATTTTGTTGTGTCACAACGATTTATCATGGGCCATACAATATCAAAATATAATAAAATATTGTCAAATATTTTATTTTTATATTTATATTGTTATATTTTATTATAATTATTATTAAATATTAAACATATTTTGTTATGCTTCAATTGGTCATATTTTTAAATGCTTTTTTTAAACGATCTCGTTAATAAACTTGTTCCCTAAGTTTCTTTTTTTATAACATTTTTTTCCAGCTGCCACCGAAACGTCTCGAATGAAATTGAAATTACAAAATCACTGTGACAATTGCCGGCTGGTCGAAGCAAAAAAAAATTGCACATATCTGTATACACACGGGGTCTAGTCCCGTGTGTACAAACTGTTAAGGGCCAGAAACGTCAAGCGAGGGATATAGAACGTTGCGGACTTGAGTAGGACATATGGCGCTTTAATAATTAAGCTTGACACCAACGCAGATGCGCTCCGTCGTTATTGACGTCGCGCTCTCGCGCGCGACGTTCGTGACTTTTTGGTTGTCCCGCTTCAGGCCTCCGCATCAAATATTTAGAGATTATAAACGTACATACGGGCAACCGAGACCGATAGCAGTGACGCGTCAGAAATCTCGCACTTTACGGGTTTGATGTGACACGCGTCGTAACGCGAACTCGACGACGGCGCGTGCTTCAATCCTAACTCGGAAGAGGAATTCCGGAAGCAGAAAAAAAACTTGCCCAGTTTTTGAAAATTACTAATTTCGATAAATCTTCATCCTTGCATCAATACGCATTCTTTTCAGCATTTTGTTTTATTTTTCATTTTTATTCATAGCGTGTATTTTATTTTTGAAAAATATCTTTGGTATTTATCTAAAATATCTTTTAGAGTAAAAAAATAAAATTGATTTTTGAGGAATATCTTTAATTAATTTTGCAAATTTGTATTAAAAAAGTAATTATAGTGTACGTTAGATATATTTAATATCTCAGAAATATATTCGATACTACAAAAATCTTTGCAACATTTAAAGAATATATCTTATATTACAAAAATAAATGTAATAATTATATTGTATTTGTTGTTGACATATATAATACATTATTAGATATGAAATGTATTTTAGGACTAATATATAATAAATTTTAGTTTTGGAAAATGAATTAAAAGTGTTTTTAAAAAATGATAATATTTATTTATTGTTAAGATTATTACGTTAAGAAAATAATAGTTTTAACAGTAAATAACAATAATCATCTTTCAACAATACTTTGAAATAATCTTAGAATAATGTATTTCTTTTATTGTTTACAAGTGTGCTAGAAATACGAAAATAAATTCAACGATAATTTTGATTGAGGACCAGTCTTGTTGAAAAAATAAAACAAATTTAATAATTAGCAAGCCGTTGGGGAAAGTTGTTATCGAAGCGATCACCCATCCCAGAATTGGCCAACGCCGGATCTGAAAACACGACGAACGTTCCTACGGTTATCAATATTTTTTTTTTTTAATTTTTACTCACCCTTACCGTATTAACAATTATAATTTTTTTCGATGGTAAAGGAAGTCAGCGTGCTCGAGTAATAAATAACGGGGCGAGAGAATCCGCCGTGGACGATTAATGCGTGGGATTTATGCCGACGAATACGTGTATCAGGTAAACTACATACGTATAACATATTCATAAATCCCAGCGGAAAAGCCAAGCTCCGCTTCGCGGTCGATTATGCCCAAGGCGTATCGGATAATATTTTATCAATACTTCTCGTCCACAGCCGCTCAGCTATAAATTATACAGAAGCACCTCGGGCGTGATATTAGACACTTTCTCTTTCATCCCCCTCGCCTCCTTGTGAATCTGGACCGACGATCACTCGGTGATCCTTCAATAGTAACCCAACAGGTTTTTTCTCGTCGATCGGCTGTATTCCAAGCTAAGCAATTTCATTACAAGTATGAAAAAAGACAAAAATTATTTTTTGTTTTTTACGATAATTTCCAAAAAGAAAGTTCGCCAAGTATAAACCCTATACTTTGGTTATCAGTATCAATATTATTACAACAGACCGCTCTTGAATCAACACCGTGTTAAAAAATGTTCATAACCTGACAATTTTTCAAACTCAATTTTCTCGTACAGGTTAACATTATTTTGGTTAGACCAAACACGAGGTTCTGTAGAATTGATAGACGCAGGGGGGTGGTTTCGAATCTCATTAAAAAAATGCATAAAAATAATATTTTTTTCGAGCGTCCAAAAAAGAATCTTGGCGCGCGGGAGCTCAGCGGACGGACCGCAAAGAATTTGGTAGGGGTAATGAAATTTATCATTTAGCGAGGGTTCGAAAGGGAAGTCCTCGGGAATTCGCGAAAGTAAAGGCAGGTGGGTTTCTCTCGGGTGTTCCAAAAGGGTTGATAAAAAAAGGGTGGCTGACAAATCGCGACACCTCGGAACGCGGTTCCCCCAGTTTTGTTTCTTGAAGCCTGGCACACCCCGCGCAAACTTCCCATCGAAAATCGTCGCTCGTATTGGAGCAACTTTTATTTTGTACTTGTTTGGAGGAGATATAGCTTTAGTGGATGAGTTTGGTGCGCAAAGGAAAGCCGACGCGATGAAAGAACCACCATTTTGCAAGGGACCGAGAGAGCCTCGGCAGGTGTATTTGACGCCTGCCAAAAACGGAATCCCAAAGTCGGCGAGACCCCTCGCAAAGGTGTTCTAATACACGCGTGTTCATTCCGAATCGTCGTCGTACAAACTCGAGCGGAATATTAATGAGGCTGCAAACCGAATACGTGGTTTCTTCGACGAATCGCTAATCGAATTTCTCATTTTTAAAGTCGTCATTCTTTTATGGAGAGAACGTTGAATTTTGTCGTCTTGTTGATCCGAGCGCTCGGTCCGAGCGAAGAAAGTATTTGCGCATCTTTTGCCGGTTTATCTTCGATAAGTAAATTCATATTTTTGGGGTTTATCCTGTCCGATATCGTCTATCTTAAAGATAAATAATCTATGTTCGATGAGACTATTAATAATTCATCATGACGCAAATTACTGTAAATCGAGTACTGTATAATAACGAGTCGAGTGAACAACACTTTTATCGCGTCGTTAAGATTTAACGTTTATTTACACGTCATTGTATATTAACCCAAACAAATAATTATAGAAAATAACTATTTTATACGTATTAACAAATAAGATATTATTCAAAAATATTTAAAAATCATTATTACTTGTATGTATTACTATTACTGCTATTAGGTATTATGTTAATACGTATATAAAATATTTATCGATTACAACACACATTGCGACAATAACAAAACTATCAAAATTAATGAAATCGTAACTTAATTTTAAAAATCCTACAAAATGGAATTCGGAAGAAATAAAAATGTAAAAAATTGATTTAAAAAGAAAATATTGAATTTATCATATTCCAATCCAAGACCCAATCTCTTTTAATCAACAAAATGAGATACCCATATTTTTCCATCTTTTGTTCTTTTCCATCATTCGTTGAAATTCAATGACTCGTTTCTTCAGCGACCCGCTCCACCCACCACTACCTTCGATTGTTAATGAACCGCACGATACGCTAAATTTCGATTTCTGTACTTTCGGATCAGAAAAATCCCCTTTTTGTTTTAACACACTTGTTCTCCCGGTGGTGACGTATCGAGAGGGTCCGATTTGGCTACTGGGAGGGAAAACGGGGGCTCTCGGGGAGGTTTAAGCACGATGAGAGTGTGCGGTACGGATGTCAAGCGCAGGAGTAACGGGAGGATTAGCTGATTGGCGTCGACGAGGCCATCTGCTGCTAGGATTTCCACCGCTGTGCTCGTAAGCTGGTGGATGCCTCCGCGATAGAGAACGAAACATATATATATATATATATATATAAAGAGAGAGAAAGGGAGAAAGACAGAGAGAGAGAGAGAATATCCGCACAGATTATACTACCTATATATTCCCATCGATGTATACGTTGTTATATACGTATACATATGGGACGTTTCAGGTTACAAAAATGCGCAACTGCTCGCACAGTAATTGACGAAAATTAATTTATTTCGTAAACATTTCAATCCTGGGTATAAGACCATCAACCAAGATGTTTAATTAAACAAAAAAAATGATAAATTAAATAAAAAAGCCAATAACACGGTTTAAACATTTTTTTATTTAATTAATATTTTTTTGAAGTAATATGCAATTTTCGTTCAGCAGGGAGAATTGTTTTAACTCTCTGGGAGGAGATAAAAAAATTTAGAGGCAACGATAATGGTAATGGGATGTTTCCGCGAAAAAACGAGTAGTATATTTAATGTTTATTGAAATGATTGATCATTTTGATGAAGAATCGATAAAGTTATTTTTGATGACTGCAGATCGATAGGAAGTACGATTTTTCATTTTCCTTATTCTTCCGGAACACATTTTTTATTATTGAAAATCTCGGACCGAAGTATTTTCACGAAAGGATAATTAATTTCTTTTTCATATATCATTTATTGTTTATTATATCTTGATTACTTGAAAAACACTGGTTATATTATCATTAAAATGATTCCTTTACTATTATTCATTACTTTATGAATTGTTCATAAAGCGAAGTACTTTTTTTCATAGCGTATTTTAATATTTATCCGTGCAATTGACACACCACGTACAATGGCTTTAATTATTCATACTCTTTTCTGTAAATTCGTTACGAAACTTCGGTAAAGTACTGCTCATGAATGACCGAACTATACACCAATTAATTATTTATTCACGTGTATACACGGACCACTTTCGTACTGAAAATAACATAGCTTTACCAATCGTCCGTTTTCCCCAATTACAATGAAAGCTACAGCTTCAAAGGTTCGTCGAAAAATCAGTGCAACCACGAACTAAATAGCCCGTACAAACCGGAGAACCGTAACGCCAACCGCACTGACAGCATCCTCGTGTACTCTAGAAATGTCGACGAGAGCCAGAGAGAGAGAGAGAGAGAGAGAGAGAGAGAGAATTGACGGAGGAGAGGGGGGAGAACGAATTTCGACATCTGACCGTCCACTCGAACGACCCGGACAGCTGACGCAATCGGACTTATTACTCCCCTGTGTAGACGTCTCCCATTCTCGAGAATAAAACGCCAGTATCTGTAGCCGGACAAATTTAGGAGTCGCTGAGTGGATGCTACGAGAATTGATGGAATCTCGGTCACTCCTGCCCGAATTTACGAATTTTCGTAAAAAGTAGAAAACGCGTAATCCCCCAAAAATCGGATTCCGGTAAATTTCTGGGTCGATGCAATTCTTATTGTTATTTTGTACAGCTCTCTCCTAGTATATAGGAGAGAGCTGTTGAGTAGGGATATATAGATATTTTGAATAAAAATAAATAAATAAACAATTGTTTACATTTCCTTTTAAAATCGTGACTCTCAAGATGTTTAATATCTTTGTAAATAATAAAAAAGGATTGGAAAAACCTTAATTATTTGAATTTGTCTCGATAAAATTGAGGCGATTGGAGTATTCAATATTTATATTTCCTGATAAATAAATTTTATGCCGATAACAAATTTGACGAAAAAAACGTGAAGGTATAGAATCAAATGAACTGCCGTGTCAAATATAATTTGAAATATTGCAATTAATATGGACTAAAAAATATTTAAAACTATTAAATTTACTGAATAAATCTTAACAATAAAAAATCGTTAGTGTTTTAAATAAACTGAGATCATAAATATGTTTTTAACACGAGAAATATATTTTCACTCCTTGAAGTAACGTTGTTTCACTGTTATCCCCTTTATTGTTGCTAACTTACGCAAAGTTTTGTATTAATAAAATTTTACGTTACTAATATTGCGTAAAAATAGTCTACATTATCAGAAACAGGTGTGGCCACAGGAAATTTCAAGATAATCCGATATCCGATATTAAGGGACTATTCGATGTGTGGTTTGTATCCCCTATTTTTCGTTTTTAGAATACATTGCCAGCTGACTCAATCATGCTGATCACTCCCAAGAGGGCTCGAGGATCTTTGCGTCTTTCAAGAGAATCGGCCTTACGATGTATCTATATCTAGACGTTCTTTCCTCCCGGTTTATCCACAAAAGCCTTGTCGTTTTATTTTTTTTTTTTTTAGGTGGAAAATCCGAAGGGCTCGATCCTCCGCTTCGTCCCCTGGGAGTAACTCGGGCGATGTTGCTGGCAACCTCGGAGTACCTTCTTCAAGGTCTCTCACCTTCTCCCAACGTAAACTCGAGAACAATATTTTTAAAAACTTGAAATATTTTTTGTTTCAAATAATGAAACATTTGTAAACATTTACGATAAACTTGAACAATTTTCTCGTTGTAAACAATGAAGCATTTGTAAATATTTTTTATAATCTTAAAAGATTGTTGTTGTTGTAAACAATGAAACATTTATAAATATTTTTTATAAATTTGAATTATTCTTTTTTGTAAACAATGATAGTTACAAACGTGTCTTCCACAATTGCGCACGATAAAAAATTGATCTTTTCATTAATCTTTTCCAATTAAGATCATTTATTCCAAGTAGTTGAAAAAATTCCTCGAAAACACATACTTTGGAAAATGTCGTCAAATGTATATTGTAAATTATTTGGCAAATAAATATTGTCAATTATTTTAATTGACATTTATATAAATATAATTCAATCGAGTCAATATAATAATTGACAATAAAAATGGTCAATTATTTTGTAAAAAGTATCAAGCCTGGAAGTCAAATTAGACGGGAATGGATTTTTTGCGTGATCATTGAGGAATTTCTCCCCGTTCCTTTTCCGAGCCGATCGAACGTGGACGATCGGTTTTTCAGGGCACGTGGACGCATCTGGCACGCACTCGAAAAACTTTTACCGAGAGATCCTCGTTGATCCGTGAGCGATGGTAACACGAGGCACTTATAGGCCCACCTATATTACAAGCCGGACAACGAGGACGCGCCCCGCTGTGGATATATTCCCATGAGTGGCTAGCGCGGAGGCGAAAGACACCCCTATCGACGCATATGTTTGACAGATACGAGGCGAGGTGAGTCGGGGGTTCCCCGGGGTCGCCGATTTTGCGGGCTTCCCCAAACTGTATATTGCGAGGACAACCAAATGTTCCACTTCGGTCCTTTTCGGGCTGTTGCGGGAGCTTCGCCGTTCCACCCTCCCTCTCATATCCCTTAAATTTCCATTTTTGTTTGTACCACATTTTTCTTTTTTTATATATTTTTTTTAATTTTGCAAGATTCTCTTTTCTCTGGTTAAAAAAACGATGATTCCGTGGCAATCCAAATGACACGTAATTCTATCGAAAGCGATGAGTCACTTCGCTAAAATTATTAACATATCAAGTCGGTGAATAAGTTCGTAACATTTTTATATTTTCTTTTGTTTTACAACGATTTTTCTTCGCTGTTTGGTAAAGTTTGTAATATTCATTCGTTCGAAATCTTCTTGCTTGACAAAAATATAATATTCGTTTTTTTTTGAGTAATTAATTTTTTTATAATTCTTCGGGCAATATTTTCCATGATTAAACATTTTGGCCTATCCGGTAATAACTGAAACTATGAGTTTTTATTTACTGACATTAAGACACAGAAAGTCATATAATAGTATAAAAAAGAATATTTATTATCCTAAATGATCAATCAACGAATGCTTAAAATAAAGTAAACCTCTAGTGTGAATTCCCTAGTTTGCAACGATTGAAAAGAAAAAAAAATGCGCACTTTTGCCCCACATTACTCTAAAAGTACCGAAGAAAGTGCTTCGTCTTTTTTCTTTTAAATTCAATCTTCTCAGCTTTCACGTACTTGTCTATTGTATTATTGGGTCCCTCCAGTTCTGAAACTTTTAAAATGAGCAACCATCCCCTCGATCCGTAAAAGGGCTGTGAGTGCTCATTTGAGTACGAAAAAAAGAAAAACGAGGGTGCGCGCGTGTCAATATACATCGCGTATCTATAGCCGTACGATGATAAGAGGGAGAGCGAGTAATTGATCGAACAGATGTGCGCCAGAACGCACACAAACGAGATCTCGTCCCTATGGCCAACTTCTGGCTGGATACGCAGCCCCGTAAGCGAAATACCGCGCCACCCTAATCGCGTTACTTAATCGGGAAAGACCACCTCGACCTGTCGATCCGGAGGACCACTACCATCGAATTCGACGATACACTTTACAATTTTTATCCTACTTTGAGGATAAACGCAATTTGACGCTGTTTGAACGTCATTGCAATTTCGATTCGCTATCCATCGAAATAATAACTGTTATGAAATAAATACTATTTTTCAATTTTTTTGATATTATCTAATTATAGAATTATGTATCGTGTTCATTTGATTTATTATTATTTATTTGCATCACATATTTTCTCATTTATTTTTGTGCTATTTTTACATTATTTTTGTATACAAAAAGAAAAGTCTCAACAACGCCTAGCCCAAACCCTTGGACCTGGAAAGCTGAAATTTTGTCCAGGGATTCACTCTAGAACGTGAACAAGGAATAACGACGGAATTTCCGAAATTAAATCCCCGAAGGGGCAAAATAGGATTTTAAACTTTGTGTGGAAAAACAATATTACATAGACTCCGACTTGAAACTTGGTAAAAGTACTCTTAGAAACAAATAACCAAATGTATATTTCTAAATTTTTTCAATATAAAATATAATTAACTTGTATAATTAAGTTGAAAAAAATTAAGCTTTTCTAATTTCCTTGAGTGGTTTGCAATAGAAAAATAATTGGCGTAAAAAAAATGGACGAATGTCACGGTGGTTAATCGAGGAGGGGACTTTGACGAGGGTATCGCGTACACGTGTAAAAAAAACCACGTGTGTCGAAAACAAGTACAGGGGCGATCGTTAACGTAGAATTCGACATCGTAGAGACTCGTGATCGATAGAGTTCGAGAGGGTTTTTTTTTTTTTCAATATTTTGTACAGCAAACTGAGCAAGAAAGCGAGAACTTACGAAGAGTAAAATGGAGCACGCGCGACTCTTTTGTAATGGGGTGAACGACACGCGTTGCAACGCCTCCGCGTGCGTTCGACGATCTCTTACTTTTCCCGCATCCACACCGAGAACTAATAAGTAAATATAGAACGCCATCCCGGAACGAAAAACGGCGCGGATGAGAGAAACCATAAGGCACGAAAAGTCCGTGGGTGAGCGTGAAAAATTAGAGCCCCGATATTTGAAATTCCACGATTTTCCGGTCTCGAGTTCGTAAAGCCCCTTTTTTCTATTCCCTCAATTTTCGACCGGGTGATGACAGACTAGACATCCATTAGGAGTACGTAACATCGAAATATCAAAAAAGAAAACTTAAATGACAGTCTTACTAATTTAATTGAATTGGGCGTGCAATTGCCACTCGAATATCACCAGAATTTTTATTCGTCTTTTATACAACATTTTACAATTGTTTTTTCTATAAAAATAAAAGTCCGATTCGATCGATGACGGGGAAAAAATTCGGGCGAGATATCTATTTATCGGGATTGAAAAAACGATTTTCCCGATGTGTAGTGAAATCCAGCAACAAAGTGAAAGGAGAGTGCCGGAGAACCGAGTACCTTGTTCATTCTCATTGGTTTTGCTGACGTTGCTCCGCGTGGTCTGGTAATCTTTGCGATATCTGTTCGTTTCTGTGAGAATGTGTCGATTGTTTAAAAAGAAAAAAAAAAACGCAAAAAAACTTGGTCGGCTCTTCGTCACATCGGTCTTGAGGTCGCTGGGAAAAATTAACGAAAAAAGGGCCAAAGTGGTCGTCGAGAGATTCGACGCAAAGAAGAAAAAGATTTGGCCACTCGAAAAGAGCACTTCATTCAGATATCGCTTCTTCTGCTCCCGAGCTAACTCTCTCTCTCTCTCCTCCTCTCTTCCACTCTTGTTTTCTCCTGAATAATGCAGCGGTCGTTCGTGACTCTCGTGAGTTTTTTTTTCGTCGGTAAAAAAAAATCACTGCTCGGTTTAATGAACCATGCGTTACATTGAAACACGTGTTTAATGTAACCACTCTCGAGTTATCGCGCACTTGATGAATCGGGCAGTAACTGTAACGACGATCACTTCATAAATGCAATTCAAGAAAGACTGATTCGAAATTAGAAATCAATGATAATCGTACAGGAAGAATGAATTTTCTCTCGTTTTATTAGTGCGGCGGATATCTTACGAAGGACGAACGTACTCGCTTCACTTTCATTCTTTTTTTGTACGTTCCTTTTTAATCATTTCTTTTTATATCTTCCCATTTATTTTATTTTTCTATTTTTATATCTCGTCATTTATTTCTAATCTTTTTTTTATAGCTTCTTATTTTTTATTTATTTTATCGTTTTTTAACTGTCTCGTGTACATCCATTTATCTTACAAATGTAACGTTAGTTGTTGGTTTTATGGTAAGTTTATAATGACGATTAGAAATAATTACCAATTTGCAGTTTCTTATTGATCCAGTTCCTAATATTACATCTTTTGATTCAAAAGTACACTTTGGAACCAAAGTGTTCCAAATTTACGTTACGAAACAATGACTAATTATGTCCTAAGAATGAGATTTCTTTTTGTATTTTTATTTGTCCTTTTATAATCGTTTTTTTATTTTTAAAAAGGATAATTGATTACAGTCCTTTTCAAATTAAGAAAGATGATTGATTATGCGACAGTACGGTATTCCTAAACAGTTTTCTGCAAATTATAAACAGTGATGCACAGAGATCGTCATCATGATGAAATAATTCGAAATTTGAACAATGAAAATCTTATCAATTCTTGACCTAAACAAATAAGTGTTGAAATTGAGATATTAAAAAAATGGGATAATCGAGATATCACGAAAATTGCATAATTCTTATTCCATTTTCATGTGTTTTCATATGTCCTTTTTGAATTCTTTTTATAATTTAAAAAAATTGAATTAGTTATTTAAAAACCAAAGGTGCCAATTTTCCTAACAACTTAATTATCTCATTTATTTAAAATATCTCTAAAAAAATCTTTGTGCATTACTGTTCATTATTTGTATAAAACTGTTTGGGAATACCTTTGCATAATCATTGAAACATTCAATAGCCTTACTTGACGAGCAAAAAAAATATTATTTTTCTACGAACTTTCAGGCATTCACCATTATTACCAGCTATTCATCTGTCAGAAGTATAAATGTACGTTAAGAACAAACTTATTGATTCCATTCTAATTCACTGGCGGGCAGGCGGTCGGGTTTTCCCGGCCGAAAAGTTTCCCCAATTAGACAGTAGGTATATATAAGGAACAAGCCGAAGACTGAGGTCTGGACGAAGACTGCGTTCGTATACACGTATTTTGCTGAGCCAGATGGCCAACACGCGGAAAACCACCCGCAGCGAAAAGCCAGAAAATACCACGAAAAGGATAAAGAAACGACCGGAAAAGAGGTTTAAAAAATGTTCACAACGAAAAATGGATACCAGTCACAATCAGCAGAATTTATCGGTTTTGGACTAGTCGAAGTTGACTCGTGTGCATATCAAATGATTTTGGAAAAAGCCCGATCGAATTATGCAAGAGTTGGGTTATATCGTTATGTTTTTTTTTATATATTGTGTATATTAATATTTAATTAAATAGAATTGTTTCACGAAAATTTCAATAAACAATTATTAGAAAAAGATTGATAAATTTAATTAATTTTAATTACAATTATGCATTGAATAATTCTTAAAGGAGACTTATTGCACAACAAAATATTTCAATGAAATTTTCGATAAAAAATTATTCAAAAGATTCCATGTAATAATTCGTGTTTACGATAATGATAATTTTGTTAAATCGCTCTCATTTAAGGAAAATTTCATTAAATAATTTTTCTCTAACGATCAGTCGTCAAAATGAAATAAAAACATAATTGTATTATCGCATGCTTCAAAAAAATAAATTATTCAATGAACTTTTCACTGAACAATTCTTGTTTAATGATCTAAAAAAATAATCAAATTTATTTTTGGCTTTTCATGGTAGCCTCGCGAATCTCCATGACTCTCCTAAAGGTTTCTAATACCAGTTGTAACCAGATTACAAAACGGTCCGTCACAATGCTTGGGGATGGAATAAATCAAAAGGACCACAAAGGGTTTCCCTGTTTGCTGGTTATTACGATAGAAGTGAAACCATACCACGTTTTCTACCCCATAACCAGATGGGAAACTTCAGTTCAGAAATTCCTGGGAAAGGACAGTTGAAAAGAAGGGGGGAGGGGGAGATACGCAAGGAAAAGGCAGGATCCTCCTTATGCATTATAAAGCTCATGTATCCACTCTTTTTTTTTTCATCCGAGGCCAATGCTTCAACTGGCCCAACAGAGAACTCCTTTCATCTCATCTGTTTTGCAGCAATCTCGTGCTCCCTCTCGCTTCCTCTCGGGCCTCTTGTTTTTTTTTACGAGCTCTGAAAAACAAGACGTCGTCTCGAAAAATATAACGAGAAGCAAAGACGTGAATTGAAAAGTGTGAGGCTTTTCCGCGTAAAGGAAAGAAGTAAAAAAAAAAAATTACGATGAAATTTGTCTGGATCGGTTGTTTCAGCCGTTCCGTTACGGATGGTCGCCTGTGCACTCGTATCCAAGAATACTAAACAATTTTTTCATTTTCGCGTCATTGCTAACAGCTACTCTTCCCATTTTTCGGATCTTGTGCGAAATGCGCTCGGTCTACCAAGCAGCTATGGTAAGTTATTTTTATTAGCATTATTGACTCGATACCTCGATCTTTAGTTGGATCGAATTGGAGGTTCAAGCTGTATCTAATGAATTAAGGAAATGGAGTTTAAATTGTATCTCGGGTCCTCGATTTTCTAGAGATTTTTCATTGCTATCGCTGTTTACTTTTCGTTTTGGCTCGTTTATGAAATTAGGTAATAATAGATCGAAAGATTTTTAGTGATTTTTTCAGTCTCGAATAATTATTGCTGCTTCGACTAATTTTATTTTAATAATGGATATTACAACAGTAATATTATATTTTAATACTAATGTTATAATAATTTAATAGTTATAATAATAATAATAATTTAATTTACATCTTATTATATTTTATTAATTACATTATAAACGCGAATAGTTCGAGCATCCGTTGAATTAACGTAAAATAGTAAAATTATCAAATGTCAGGTTTTAATTAAATGAATTCGTTCATTATTGCAATTATATGTCAGGATTGACAATGATCGTTGTATTATCCGAAGCGTGAGAAAATAATTGTCAGATCTAGCATAAATTATGAAAAATGAAATATTAGTGAATTTCGATAATACATTGACGAATTAAATTCAAAATTAATGATGCCACAGAAAAAATGAAACGAGTTAAATATAATTTCGACGATGTGTTATAAAATGCAGAATTTTATACGCTTACATTGAAAAATTTTACCACTTTTAGTATGCCATGTATCTTTTTTAAAGTGCACTTTCACATCGTTAAAACGATATAAAAATTTAAATAAAATACCTGTCGATTTTTCTCTCTCTGAATCCAAACAAGCAAGAGCAATATATCAGTCGCAACGCGAATGCGAAAAAATTTGAATTTGGCAAATCGTGTTATTGTCGGTAGATCGTTAAATCATTTTGAATCCGCGTCATCAGTGAATGTCTTCCCGTCCCGTATCCGCCTTTTTCCTATTATCACAGCTGCGTACCTTATTTCCGACCATCCACAGTTCACTATCGGTGTCACAAGCGTACCTTGCACGTTTCGTGCGCTAAAATCATTGTTTGTTCTTCGTTCGATCCACGGGACCACTCCGAGTTAATTTTTCAAATTTCAAAACGAGAGAAAAGTAAACTTTCATTTTTTCTATTTAGCAACGAAAGCAAATTTTTTAAAATTCGTTCTTCTTACGTTCAATTTTTTAAATTGAATTTGATAATTACGAGAAATAAATAATTTTTCGATTTATAGAAGTGGAAAAGTTAAACGATCCGTATTTCTCTCGTTTTTTGAAATAAAATAAACCAAAAAAGGATCAGGCATGAAAAAAAAATATTATTTCCCGTTTCCGCTTTGAAAAGTGAAAAAATTGCATTTTTAAACATTTTCTAAATGAAGAAAATATAATTATTTAAACATTGAATAATTGTCAAAGTTATACATTAAGGCAATGATAAAATCATCAAAACACATTGGAACTGAAAAAAATAAGTCTCGAGACTTATTTTTTTTATTACGTAAACGTAAAAATTATCCGTATGACATTTAGATAAGGGACAGATGTGCAAACGTCATTTCAAGGACCAACCATACCTCAAATGGGACAACAGCTGGCATCGTCTGGATAGACAAAATTGAAAATTTCGTCTATCTAGACAAAATTTTTCTCCGCGTATACGCATTCAGAAAAAATACAACGGTTAATCGTAACAAGAATAGTACAACGAGAAAAACATATTTGTCGATTGATCAGATAGAGAGAGAGAGAGATAACTCAGGAACTCGACAAATTTGGTATTTGGCTATTTTCATTATCCAGCAAACCCATCGATTTTTAATATCAACCATCAAAAAATCATTTTATTTTAAATCGTTCAATCGAATCATTCAAATGTTTATTTGATTTAATTATTCAATTAAATAATTTAAAATACTTTAAATCGTTTAATCCAATCACTAAAACGATTATCTAATTATTATTATTGACTCAATTATTATTATTATTCAATAATTCAATTAAATAATTAAACGTACTTTTAATCGTTTAATCGAATCGGAAAAGTAATAAATCAAAAAGAAAAAATCTGACAGCAATTAAAAGTTTGTCGTTTATTTTTCAAAACAGAACGGAAAATATTGAACTTCCCGTCAAGAGTTTTCGATTTTCGTTGATTTTATCTGATAATTTTCCTTTTATACCAATTTTAAAAATTTGACAGGTGATAAGTGGCAATCGTGAGATTTATTTTTCTTCGATTTTTTTCTCGCGACATCTTTATTGTTGCGAACTGCAGTAACAACAACAAGATCGTGCTGTATTATTATTAAATAAATAACAACACGAAAATCGTGTAGATACCGGCTACGGAAAGAAAATAAAAACGATGAGACGTTGCCGGTTCACGTGTATTAATTTAATCTGCAGATAAGTCGGTATTAAGACGCCTCGCTGATTATTATTTATCCCGCTGAGAAGCCTCAGAGATAACGGCGGAATTATACAAACTCGTGGATCGATCTAAAAGCGAGAAATAATCGTTCGAAGTAATGCAATCGAGTGCACGTGCACCGTGATGCACGTTAAATCGAAAAACAAATTTATTAACAACTCGCATACTTTCGAGAAGCTCAAATAAATTATCGTTTTTTGGTATTTATTTAAAAGTTCGTATTATCGAAAATATTAAAAATATTGATTACATATAATATATTGATACTTAATTAAGTGAAATTTAGCAAAAACTAGTTTATTTTCGCTTAAAAGTTTACTTTTAAATTTTCAAAATGAAAATTCAAAATTTCGATTTGCCAGATTATGATTATATTATCACACGATTTTTCAAACATTTTATTTTTAAAAAGAAATAGGAGAATAATATATTCATAATTGGGTGAACCAAAATTTTGAATTTTCAATTAGGACGAATTAATAAAACCTTATTTATTAATTCATTGGTGGTACTTATTATTGGTCTTTCAATTAGACAACATTCAATAAAAACATATTTAACAATGAACTTATTGTTATCAATTAACCGTAATAAATATACGAGTAAACGATCTTTTTTACCTTTTCATTAAAAAAAAAATCGTATCGTAAAATGTTAAAAACCTGCTGAGCCGAGATTTTCATATTCGAGTGCGAACACATTTTGCGACGATGCATTTCCATCGTCCCAAATTTAGCCGAGCAAACATTTGCAAAAGATGTCTTAAATAAATAATAAAAAAAAATACAACGATAAAAAGAAGTGGTGCTAAAAAAAGAGCAACTTTTTTTCACGGTCACGAAAAAAAAGTGCAAATACGTATCTCAAAAAGGCAATCATTGAGGTACGCGCATCAACGGAGAGATATTTTTATAGCGGATTTTAATCAACAATTATCGCAAGCTGAGCAAGGTCGAACAAAAAGCTTTGCTAATTCATTTAATTCGTTCGGAACGTTCACTGTCAACACGAAATTCACCTATACGTTCCGCGGCTCGCTGTCGTCATTCCAATAATTACCCGCGCTGGAAATTACAGTTTGGCAATCAACGTGAAAAAAATGACGCGAGTGATGCATAAATAGTGAGAGAACGCTATCGGGATACGTGACGCGAATAATTGCTATCGAAAGGATAGATCGAACAGAACGATTTCCACGGCCGACAAAATGAGACAATTTCGCGGGATGTTACTAATACGAATTTAACCAATCGGAATGAGTCCGAATCGGAGATAATTAATTATTCTTCAACTGCACTCATTCGTAACATTTTATCGGAGGGGTTCTGTCCTTCGCGTTACATTGTTCCACTCCGTTTTTCAATCAATCGCAAAGTAATCGATGTTCCTTTAAAAATACAGTTCAAAATAAAAACTACCAGCTTGGAGGTCTGCTGAAGGAATTTGGTGCAGCCAGTCTCCAATGATTTTACCGAAACGGGAAATAAGGAAATAGGAATGGTAGGATTAAAGTCCCGATGTAATGGGCATATAAAAGCGAAAAATGGCAAAGAAGGACTATTGATAATAAAAATAGTAGCAATTTTAAGAGTCCCGGGAAGTTGGAGCGGCAGTAGCAACAGCAATAACTGTACAAGTGGAAGCACTAAAAGTATCAATAGAAGTTGCAGTCAAAGCAGCAACAGCAACACCAGCAAAAGTAGCAATAACAATAGCAATAGGACTGGCAATAGTAGCAAAAGTCACCATAGCAATTACAGTAAATGTCGCTATAGCAATAGCGGTAGCAACAGTAGTGATGGAAAAAGTTGCAATTGCAATGGCAGTAGTAACGACGGCGCTAGCAGAAATAGCAGTACCAATAGCAGTCGTAGTACTAGTACCAATATCACTAACGGTAGAATTAAAGACAAGAACAGCTATAGAAGTGCCAATAACAGTAGCAATGAAAGTACCGACAAAAGTAGCTGTAGAAATTGTCAATGTAATCGCAGAAACAGCAGCAGTATCAGTAGCGATAGAAGTAACTGGAATCGCAACTGCAGCGAGAGCTGCGGACACAGCAGCGTCATTACCAGCAACAGCAACAGCAAAAACAGTCGTTAATTCGATTATCATTGATCCTACTGATTTTTGTTTAACTCACTGTCAATTTTGTAAACAAAATCATAGAAAATCAGACGTATTCGACGTATGCGTGAGTTCTATGCAAAACTACATCTGATACGGGAAATCACGCGTGCAGGATGACAATCTCGCGGGAATCTCACAGCCCGTAGATCGCGGCCTCTTCAGCGAACAGATGGCGTTCGAACTCACGACTGGAATAACAATTACCAGTTGCGTGTTACGTACCACGTAACGAGAACGTTCGACGTGCCTGGATTTACTGGAAAACATGAATTATTTAATACCGCGTCGTGGCGAAGCAGCACTTTCGCAAAAGTCCGAAAAACCATTAATTAAAGTATCGCTGAATGGATATTTAAAAAATCGCTGAAATTTTTGATAATTTGAGAAACGATGGGTCTTGATGGAATAATGGTATATTAATTACTTTTAAATCTTACACCAAATTACTTGGCAGTTATGAATATATGAATCAAATACGATCGCTTGTGGGAAAACAACGTTCCGCAGACGGTAATAGTTGCAAAACGTAATGGAACTAACGCAACGTAATGGAAATTCTGAAAATATTCTATCAAGATTTAGGATCGATCGATTGATTAGGCTAAATTTCAAACTGAACAGACCGCGTTCTCAGGTTTGCCAGTAAATCCATGAAACAGTGTTGATTCCGACAAGTTGGGACATTTTTCGTTAGCAGTTGAAACGGATTAACAGTCATTGACAAAACCTCAGTCAAGCACCTGTCAATATCGTCAAATTTTAAGTCAATTATTAACGAAAACAGTAAATCAACGTTTCTACTCGTTAATTTATAATTGGATAATCTATATATAAGACTAAACATGTACGAAACGATGTAGCCATGGAAATCCACGATTTCCGAATTTCGGACCAACCTTTCGCCCACTGATTCGCCGAATTTGAAACAAACGTTGAATAACAAACAAAAACACGTTTCTATTTTCCTGACGAGAAAAGTTATTTTTTTTTTTCATTTCCCTGGCTCGACACATCGATCTTTCAAGCACTTCCAAAATTTTGGATGCTTCGCTTCGAGCTCAAGCGTATCAAGACTAGAGCGTACGAGGTGCTAATAATAAAGCGTCCCGTCGCGTTCTTTAACGAAAAACGGAAGTCGTCCGACAGCTGATCGGACTGGCGGGTTCTCGCGAACGGATCTATGGAACATAGCAGCCGAGAGATGCTGATGCCTTCCACTCGTGGTATGGACGATGCGGTTATGTACCGTTGCATCCTGCGAACGATGCCTCCGACTTACGTACGTATACGTGTATACAGAAGCTCGTCCACCGACACACGTGTGTCGAAATATATACTGACACAATTGTGGTAAAAAGCCTGGTGCTCCGCGTGATTTACGTTAATAGGCCGCACGCGACCGCGAGCAAACGCGAGGAGTTCCCCTTCGCCCTCTTGTATTATTCTCTTTTCTCGTACTTCGTCGCTTTTATTTGCCACCAGCTTCTCTTCGTATCGTTCAACCGTCCGTCTTCGTTCCGTTCAACGAAGTAAAAACCCGATCAAACCCAGTTAATTATCATTATGAATATTCTTATTATTATTGTTATTACTATTATTACTTGTGTAATAATAGTTCATTATTACTGTTAATTTAAGCAGTCCAGTATTAATGAAATGCTTATTAATGACTCATTAACTAGCTAACATTATTATTATTATGTCTTTTAATTATTCGTTTTTATAACATTGTAATTCTAATTAGTGTAAATATTTGGAAGTGTTTGTTTGGTTTCCCGCATTTTAGCGGGAGTTGCACTTCCGAATATTTACCCTAATTAAGATCATTTTTATTTTCACTATGACAATGTAAAAGAAAATGATTATTCGTTTGTATAATTATAACTGGCTCTGTTGCTTGTTATTTTTATTAAGACGTATAACAGTATTAATAATATTAAATGGTTCTTATGATTGTTAATTTAAATGGATATTCGTATCAACAATAGTAACAATAATGTCAATATTATTATTGATATTGTCGCAACTACTATTAAGGGAATGACGAACACGTTGGAAACTCTTGACGCGGCCCCTCGTTACGTCGGTAATGACAATTTTGGGATTTTGCGCTGCGAATGGAAGCGAATTTGCGGCCGGGGGAAGACGAAATTTTTTTTTCTTCCGTTTTTAACCACTCAAAAGGATCTATTTGATCGGAAATTGTATGCTGATTACGAATATCATAAAATTTTTATCGAAAGCATCGACCGAAGGAACGAAAAACGTGTTTTAAGGTATTTTTTACGATTTTTTCATAGAACTTTTGGGGTTCTGGGGAAATTAATGGTAGATTCGTATTCAAGGGATCAAATTACATCGTAAAGGACCTATAAAAAAAATATTAAAAATCAAAAAATTTTTTCGATTTTTGAGCAAAATACATTTTTTCACTAAATCGTCGATAACTTTTTTCCCTTCGGGATTTGGCATTCCACTCTGTGCTCGATCTCTTCGTTATGAATTTCTCTTCAAAATGCTTTTTTAATCGTTAAAATCCGATAATTTTTCGTTTTTTGGCAGAATTTCAAAGTTGGACCATCGATTTTTGCAGATTTTCCCATACATACCCCCTTACGTTTTTTTTAGCGACTTTTCGAGTGGACTTTCCGGGAAAACTATGAGAGATATCGATACGAATTCAACGCCATTATTTAAGTTAGGCAAAAACCTTTTCCAAACTCACCAATTGAACCTCCATAGCAGCTAAGAAGCTTACTCTACGGCCTTTTGAAATATCGTGATTTTTGAGATTCCGGAAAAGCGGGCCGGGAGGGCGAAAAAAATTTTTTTTCCGTTTTTAGACTCTTAAAAGGATTTATTTGATCGGAAATTTTCTGCTGATTACAAATATGCCCGAGTTTTTGTCGAAAGTGGAAAATTAGACTGAGAAAATAGGAAAAACCCTTTCTAGAATAGTTTTCTGACATTTTTCCCTGGTGCAGCTTACGGTAGCTATCGCAGCGACGGAGGTTACGAACTAGCGCAGTGAACAAGTGACAAGTGCCAAGTCAAAAAGTATATTGACTTTTCGGAAGGATGCAAGCGCAGTCGGCAAGAATGGAGGAGAATGCGAGCCGCTGCGCCGCCAGTGAGAAAATCGTTTAACTGAATTTTCTTGATGGTCGATAAGATTTTGAGCTTTGGTGGTACATTTATGAGCAAATTTTCGAAAACCAATTTCTCCGCTGTTTCTTCATCAAAATAGACGAAACAAAGCTCAAAATGTATACTTTTGACCGCTTGAGAGGCTTATGCTCGGGAAATTTGTGTAAGTGCAATACGATGGATCGTAGCTCGCAATTGCTCCCATGGTAACCACAACCTGCACAATTATTTTCAAAATGTTGGTAAATGCCGAGCATGTTCCTC
>JAPYZI010002775.1:0-33391 GCA_030523105.1 Ophioninae sp. A BG-2022a | reverse complement strand
CAAAGTTGGACCATCGATTTTTGCAAATTTTTCCATACATACCCCTTTGCGTTTTTTTTAGCCATTTTTCAAGTGGACTTTCCGGGAAAACTATGAGAGGTATCGATACGAATCCAACGCCATTATTTAAGTTAGGCAAAAACCTTTTCCAAACCCACCAATTGAACCTCCATAGCATATAAGAAGCTTACTCTACGGCCTTTTGAAATATCGTGATTTTTGAGATTCTGGAAAAACGGCCCGGAAAGACGAAAAAATTTTTTTTCCGTTTTTAGATTCTTAAAAGGGTCTATTTGATCGGAAATTTTCCGCTGATTACGAATATGCCCGAGTTTTTCCCGAAAGTACAAAATTAGACTGGGAAAATACGAAAAAATTTTCGAGAATATGTACTTGACGATTTTCCCTAGGAATCGAGAGTTGAAGGCGAATTAAATGGTGGATTTGTCTTCAAGGTCTTCAAGGGACTCAAAGGACGCGTCTGATTGGCTGCCTTTAAAAATGAATAATAATTCAGGGGTTGATCGGCGAACCATACAAGCCGATATCAATCGACTCAGAATTTCACCCCCAACCACCCCATTTCACGGCTGACATTCCGTCGTGGTACAACGCCAAGTCCATCACGTATAATCTTTATACGAACCCAAACAAACCCAAACAAACTAAACTTTGAAAATGGCTGATACTGTCAACGTATCTCATGTCAAACTCAGAAAATCAAAAAAAAAATGTCAAAATTGGAATGTACGTAGCCCCAAAAATTTAAAACGTTTCAAATTTTTTAAAACGCCGTTCGCATTATACAAAATGACTTGGGCGAATAATTCGTTAAAAAAAAAAATTGCAATTGATGGTAATTAGCATCCCACAATGGAGGAAACATAAATAGATGTAAAAATTTTAAGTACACCATCGGTCTGGGAGTTCGAGCTGTCGTATCGGTGATTATCGTCAACACTGTCAGGCTAGGGAGTCAGAATTGCGGTTTACCTTTGTTTGTGTGTTAAATAACAAAAAGAAAAAAGAAAAATGGTAGAGAGAAGAGTGAAAGATTCACGAGGATTGCGGTAGCCGGACGTTTCGTATGAATATTTAAGTAAATCGTCGTTGTGTGATGGCGTGAGTGCGGGATGAGCCACGAAACAGCGAGAAACGCGAAGTAGAACTCATCTCGGTGATCCGGTGGGCGCGAGAGGCGAATTAAATTTATCACGTTATACAAGGTGTGCGCGCGAGCGCGCGTTGGTTCGCGGGAGGGCGAAAGGATCGTTGGGAGCCGAACGACTTTCGATAAATATGCAATAAACAACCGTTGAGTCGGATAAATGGAAAGTCTATGCAAATGCATTTAAAACACCGTGTCGTATCGTATTTTAATGCTCCCTCTCATTCCCCCCGAAACCAACATCGAGCCAAACATCGAAAAATCTCGAGAAACAATTATTTCGTACCTCTTGGTACAACTTTTGGCAATATTAATCAATACGCTTAACAACTTATTCGCTTCGTATAATTATTAATTAATCTTTATGATTAAAACCTTGAATTTCCATATTTTTGGGAAACGAGAATTTCCATAATTTCGTTTTTGTCGTAGTAGACTGATAAGATATATTTGCAGATGTCAGATCGATGCAGTATTTGAAAATATATGTTTAGTGAAGAATTAGAGGGTTTCATATTATTAATTCTGATAGGATGAATTGGATCGACGTTTCCGATCATAGAATGCAACGAAAATATGATTTTTTAATTACTCGCATTTCTTTTAGCTAATCTTCGTGCGCAAAATCTGGATATCTTATCTCAATCGCTTTTAAATATTTTTTTGTGCGGTGAAAAATATTCTTGCATTATTTTTTTGATCAAAGTGTGCTGATAGGTTATATTTGCATGAAATCAAATCGATGCAGTACTTTAAAATAGATGTTTAGACGAGACTTGAAATATTTAATTCGTATTATTTAGACGGATGAATGAGGCTGAGAATAAATGACGTTCAAGTGTCGCGACGAAAATTATTGTTTACCAATTGCTCGAATCAATATTGAATTTACGAATTTACAAAATTTTCGGCAATAAGATTCCTCAATAATACAGAGATCGGGAATTTATATTTGTGACAAAAGTGGGGAAAGAAAAAAATGATAGAGAAATAAAGTTCCGTTTCAATTATGGATACCTCAAGACTGTTGTGATGGTCTTATATTGGAAAATTTGGAATAGTGAGTTTACGTATCCGGCTTCATAAAATATTTATTATTCAACGTTTATTTATATCTTCTAATATTTCGATTCGCCAACCCTTTTTATCAATTAATTCACGGAATGTCTAGTGAGTTCACCAGATAAAGAGAAAATGAATAATATAACAACTAACGAATAAATAAATGCAATAGCAAAAATAGAGAAATAATTCATTTTGGCGGCAATAAAAAAACCGTAGTAAAATAATATTTACGAAGGAAAGAATTTATCAATGGGAAAAGTGGAAAATGAATTCTTTTCGATTGACCAAAATCTTTTATCATACGAAAAAAGCGGGCAAAAATAAATATTATTAATTTTCGTCACATTTCCACAATGAAAAAAAAAAATTTCTAACAAATCTGCGATAATTGTCCTATTTCGAGTAATTTTGAAAAGTAAATTGCTTTAAAGTTTGAATATGATATTATTTTATTTCACAAATAAAAATGAAAAATCAGCTAAATTTTTCCTTTTCGTAAAAAAAATAAAATAAATAAAGCTCGCATTTCTTTACTTCGCCTAAAGGTATCTCCTACTTCGGCGCAAGTTTTTTCTACCTCGTTATGTGCACGTATATTGCACGATAAATCTCGATAAATCGTGGACTATTGAAAGAACTGTAAAAAAAAGGGTTTACAATTTTTTTTTCGATAGCATTCAATTCATTTCCTCACGTCCACTTGTCGGTTCGTCTATACATGGGTGCTTAATTCTCGCTGTATTCGTTTTTTCGTCACCGGCTCTCTCGCGATTAATTCCTCGCCACGCACTGCTCACGATCGATTATACATGTACAGCTATACGAACGGAATTTCTCCGTCGATTGTGCGAATAAAGCGACGGCGAGGAAACTCCTGATTTTTATTTTGTTTTTAAGCTACAATAATCGTGACTCATATCGACGTAAAAAAAACTGTAAGTTTGGGATGATTTTCGAGTTTGTCAAATTTTTTGTAAATTTTACTTGCCAAAAATTGCATGGCTTGAAAAAATAAATTAAAATCCCGACGTTTTTTTCAAAAAACGTCGACTTCCGTTTTGAAACTATTACAAACCTCACTAAAGAGGATGATACATCTTTTAAAACAGTTTTACAAATTAGCATCTTTGATTTCAATTAAATACCTATTAATAGCTGCAAAAAAAATGTAAGAGGAGAAATTAAAAACAGTTCAAGAGGAAATAAATAACTTTACGTCACGTGAAATTGACCAGAATTTTTCCAGATTTTTCCCAGCATTTTTGTGTTTTGTGGTCTATTGATTCAGTTGAAAAAATGTTTATATTTTTTGTTGTAAAAAGCGCGTAGCGGTCCAAACGAGCCCACTTTTTTCAACGATCACAGTCTTTGATACTTGACACAGGATTTAAGCGATTTTTTTCCGATTTTTTAATTTGGGCGTTAATTTTTTGTTTATAAAAAATATTGTGGAGTCAAATCGTTCCGAAAAAATCTGAAAAAATTCTTGAGTGCTTTTCGGAGAGGTGACGTGTCAGATCCAGGTCGAATTGGCATGGAATTCCCCATACATATATATATATCGACATAAGCACATGTACACAAATATTTCGCACACTCACCTGTTCTTTGCGCCCGCGATAAACGTTCGCAATCGAGCGGAGCAGAATGAAAGCCCCATATACGTACACTTTAAATTATATGCGTGGCCATTGAATCATTAACGCTCCCGCACCCCTTATCGAATTGCCGATATCATTAAAACATTCATATTCGCGCTCAAACTTCGATCGATTAATTATCATAGGTAAAAAAAAAAAAGAAAAATATTGACATATGGGCGGGTGCCTGTGCTTGATACCGTCCTTCCAATCGGAGCGACCAGTTTCGCGATGCTTGAGAATTAGAGCGGGACAATACGAATGATCGAGTGTACCTGCCACTGTAACAAGTTTTCGCGCCACTAAACTCAAAATCGGTATTTACACGTTAACAAAAAAAAAAAAAAGAGAAACTGTTCCACTCTTGAACAAATAAATGACTGTAGAATGGACACCGAGAGATATTCACTCACGCTCTTTAAACCGACGATAAATTTTTATGTAATTATTCATGCGTTTAAACGAGAAAAATGAAAGAAAAAAAAAGAAACAAAATCTTTCGCAAAATTTCGTTCGTTAATTGCTCGACGATATCGGGCGATTTATTTTATTACGAGGGTTTTCTATAATAATCGTTATAATTGCATCATTTAATTGTATTTGGATTTTCTATAATTAGTAACAAATATCATTAAAAATAATATTGTTAATTGTATTTGACAAAATAGAAAATATTCAAAATAATAATAAAATCGTTCTTATCTTGCAAAAAATAAATTATACAACTTATACCGAACGCATTTTGAATTTTCCTATTTGACTCTTTTGTTTTTAATAAACGTAAAGCTTTTCGATAAAGTTTTTTAAATTCGACAATTAGTTGAATAAATCCCCTATCCGACCACTATGGTTTTATTATTCCAGTCCTTATCTTCTACACCCGACGACCCTTGAAATTACTAAGTGCGCACCCTTGACCCGAGTGTCTACAGATTCCTAACACCTTTCACCGCTGTTCCGGATTAATGATTACAAATAAGAAAAATCTATTTCCCTCATAAAATAGAAACTCGAAGGAATTTCTTGACCAACTGTTTTCCTCAGAACGATCCATTTCTTTTTTGTCCAGTAGTTTCCAATTATCATAATTTGATAAACCCAATAAAATCCATGATTAATCCATGATTACGAGAAAAAATCCAGTAATCACCAATAATACACAATCACCCAAAATCAATCAACTATAATCCGTGTATCGAAAAAAAAAAAAATCATTTTCACCCCAGTGATTTTGATGGTGAAAAAAAAAAAGAAGTATTACATCCACCCCTTTTCGTTGATCGTTGTCGTCCTCGTGTGGTGGCGAGGCAAGTGGTGGAGAAGGGTTGTAGATCACGCGTGAGGGTGAGGGAAGAGCACGTGCCGCGAGTCGTTTGCATTCGTCCCGGGACGATACGGGTAATTGAAATCGCCGATGAGTTTAGATTCGATTTTAGACAAGGGACCCCAGAGGCGGAAAAAAAAGTACGCGGGGCCGACGTCTCGAACTGCCGCGGTGAGAAAAAGAGCGAGAGAGAAGGAGGAGAACGATGAGGGAATGAAAGTGTCGAGGAAGGGAGGGGGTAGGAGAAAGACACTTTTCGTGTCTCTCTCGTCGGCGCGGGTAATCAACCACCGTCGTGATTATACATATGTATAAATCCATCAGTCTCGTTCGTTCTCAACTATCCTACCTTTACCTACATTATCTTCGATGAGCTTTCATTTGACTATTTTTCTCCCCTCTCGTTTCTTCATCGAGGTGCAACGTGCAGAGCTCGGAGCTTCGTTTAATCAATTTTTTTCTCCTCTTTTCCGCCTCTCGCTTTCTTGGGCTGAGCGTTTCTTTTTTTTTTTTTTTTTTTTTTAGTATTTCGATCGCGAGAGCACCATTGTAATGTCCTTTTTTATTTTTTATATTAATTGCTTCGGGGTGAAAGAACGAGAAATTGAGTTATTGATTAATTGTGTATGTACAATAGTATATTTAACGGTTATTGAAATTGGTTTAACAATAATTCGACCAAATGATTCAATTACGTCAATTCTCTGATTAAAATTTTATGCGAAATTAATTGGTCTGTTTGTTTTTTTTTCGTACCCGAAGAATGGGAACAGACTTCGTTTAATTTGAGGTGAATTGTTATGTATGTGGAATATTAACGGGGGGGAGGAACGCCCCGATGAGGTGGAAATCGCAGATTGCAGGATTTATGATTACCTCGATGGAACTGGTTGCCAAAAGCGTTTGGGTCAACAGTTCTATCGACTTAATCGTGAAACCTTAAATGTGCGATTTCTATCCTAAAATCTTAATTCGTTTATGCAGTATAACAGTATATTTGTATTAAACGACGTTTTTTTTTAAAATCATGAAAATCACGATTCTTTAACGATTATAACACGATAACAAAAAAAAAGCGGGATTGAATTTTAGTCAAAGGCCTTTTAAAATTAAGTTTCCAACTGCTTTGATTATTCGCATTTCCAACCATTTCGCAAACAATTTTGTCCGTCAAACAAACGTTTAAACAATTGTACAATCCCTTCTCAATCCCTTCGAAATAAATTATTTCGAATAAATTCAAATAGTATAAAATAAAAAAATGTATCAACACATACGAAAAAAAAACAAAAAGGTAGCCACCAAATTTCGCGTTTTATCTTTATGATTATTTTCGGAGCGAATATTTATATACAATTTTGGTTTTTCGAAATGTTTTTTTCGTCAACGATGCTGGACGCTCTTTGCTTAGACGAGAACATCGAGATTTGCAAAGCTGGGAAGGGCAACGAAAAAAAAAATGAATATTTAGTTGTTAGTCCCGCTAGTCTCGACGTGTACACTTCCGTCCGTTTGGTTGGGTGAACCGCACACCGGGGCGTTTTGGATTACACCTCGTACAATGAGGTCGTTAAAGGGCCATTCTCCGTCTCTTTGGCTCGCGGATATCCCTGTCCCTCTATTTCTATTCTATTTGGGCACACGTACGATTCTCTACAGATACAAACGCGAGCCTAACCAAAAATATACACGCGTACATTTACATTTCCTTGGGAGCTTTTTCGACCGTTCATTCAAGCCTTTAATTGCATAATTGCGGTATTGTGCTAGTTAGGTACCGTGCTCTCGCTCGCTCGATTCGAGGCAACCGAGAGCCAAGAAATACCAAAGTGCCAAAAGGGTTGAGCAGTTACCGCGACGGAAGGGAAAAGTGTGTCCCAAGGGCCGGACAGCTTAGGAGGGTGGGATCCCCGAGTATATTCCCGTCGAATGCTGCAAGTAGGAGAACCGACGCGACTCAACTTTACCCTTGGAATTCCTATACCGTAACAGTTAAATCGTAAAATTTATCAAATTGTCACCTGGGCTCACCTGCTCGACTCTTTTCTAATGCTCCGGGGGTTCCGGCGATTTACTCCTTTCGCAAGGGTGCACGATCGATCTTAGAAATAAATCTTTCATTTTTTACATAATTCTATATATATATAGAATTATGTAAAAAATTCAATGAATAAAAAATTAAAATAAATATATATATATATATATATATTTATTTATTTATATATATATTTATTAAAATAAGAATATATATATATAAACTCAATTTTTCTATTCGGAAAGAAGAAATATTTTTTTCCCGTTTTACCAAACGGAGTTTTGAAGATTTTTCAAAAATTTCAATACCATCGACTTTGCTCTTCTCAGAAAAAAAAAAACATCGATATTGAAATCATAAAAAAAAATGTTGGAATCGATTCTCTTCCAAGAATCACTGCAGCATAGTCCTCTCGCGAAGTTGCCGTTACAATTAAACCCTACCGGGAATACCTGAACGAAAAAAAAAAAACTTGGCCGAAGTACGAAAATAACGAGAAGAGATAACGAGATAAATCAGGGTACGTAAAAGTTGGCACGATCGTGATAAATATTTCGTTACAGTTGGAGCAGGTCCGTGGATACTTTATCGACTTACCCTTGTGTGTTGTGGCGTGATAAGCGCGAGCCGAGGTGGTACCGGGGGTGGCAGGGGTAGCGGCGACGTAGCTCGCGCCGCCACCCCCCGGAAATAACGAATAAAGTCCGTAACGGCTGACACCTGTAACGATTAATCAACCCCATAAATAATATAAATTATTCCCGAATATTCCCCATTTATCCCCACCCATCAGGCACCTTCTTCGGCCCTTTATCTTTTCCATAGAAATTAACTTTTTTTAAATTTTTTTCTTTTTTTTTTCAACGATGATAAGCGATTATTACGGTTTGGTATTATTACCTTGGTTGTGGGCGGGCGAAGGGGTCGCGGCGAGGGGTGGTGTCGCGTGCGACTGTTGGCTCGCCGGCTGATTGTGCTGTGCCGGCGCGAGCGGCCACAGTGTCGCCGGAGCACCGGGAACCGAGGACTGCTGACCCCGGATCCCGCCGGTGTCCCCGACCTGACGGCTCCCCGTACCCCCTTGGACCACGGGAGGGACCAACATCGGACCACCCCCTCCCGAGGCTGCACCGAGAACGGAACAAACGGAACGAAACATCGTTAGAAATCCATTACATAATTCAGTACTTCGTTTAGCCCACTTCGAAAAGTGAGAATTTCAGGGTGTCCTTAATTCTAAAACGACGAAACTGAAGTTCCCAACGTTGCGACGCGACGAATATTATTATTTTCAAATTTCTGTTTTTCTGGGTTTTTTTTTGTTTTTTTTTTTTGTTTTGTTTTTCAATTAATCGTAAGTAAAATACCTTAATAATTGTACGGATTGTGATAACCTAGAATTCAAATCTGAGAACAAATATTTCGAAGAATAATGGATCTAAGAAAATAAAAAAAATGAGATAAAACATTTCATTGCGTCGCAACCATCCGAACTTCAAGTCCATCTGAAAATCTTGTTTTTCGGATTTTTATCAGGTTGAAGTTTACACATCGATGAAAGGCAATGGTTTTTTTTTTTTTTCTCGTTTTTGGTGTTTTCAAAAGCCATCAGTCGCGTATTTTTCGTAACTTGCTAAATGAGAATTGAAAGAAATAATATTCACGTGACACTCGTGCCTCAAGTATGCCAAAGAGATTTGTTTGGGTTTGTTCGGATTCGAAATTGGCGTATTGAATTTACCTAGTAGTTTGAGTTCCAAAAACCCAAACAGAGTATAAATACCTGAGCCCAAACAAACCCAATCCTAAAGGGTTTTTAAAAAAACTGGAAAATCTTTCGAATCATCATTCAATAAATATTGAACAAAAGCAACCGATCAAAAAAATCCAAGTATATAATTATCTCCACAAAGTGCGAA
This sequence comes from Ophioninae sp. A BG-2022a, assembly GCA_030523105.1. Taxonomy (NCBI): domain Eukaryota; kingdom Metazoa; phylum Arthropoda; class Insecta; order Hymenoptera; family Ichneumonidae; species Ophioninae sp. A BG-2022a. Next base: position 24,240 of record JAPYZI010002775.1, on the reverse strand, counting down.
AGCTCCACCAAATTCGAACTTCCGCATTGCATCATCGCAATTTTCGTCTCATCCGCAATAAATCTTTTTTTTTTTTAATTTATTTCCAACTTCCCTTCCCAGAATCTTGATAAATTTCTGATCGTGTTTCAACGGTACGATTGATGAGATTGACTCTGATAGAACGTTGAAGTTAAGAAAAAAAGAACCGAGTGCGTATACGAGCGCAATTCGTCATGTCTATGACGAGGATTCCATGACCTATAGGAACAATCGTGTTCCTTATCCGAGTCTGTATATTCCCCCTGCGGATCCCCTTTAAGGCTGTCGAGACTCTCCTCGGGAGAACTATACGACGATTCATCGGGATCTGCGCGTGGTTCCCGGAGGGAACCTTCAACGAAGAAAGGGAAGATGATGGAGGGGTGAAGGGGAGGAGCGCGAAGAATGAGGGAGTGAGAGATAAGTGACGAGGAAGAGAGAGAAAGAGAAAAAGAGAGATCAAGAAAGACAAAGTGAATGAGAAAGTTGGAGAACGGAGGCACAAAAGGGTGGACCAGGGAAGAGTAGGACCATGAAAATACGAGACTCGCCAGGAAGATTGAGGAAGGGATAAAGATAGTAGTCTCCAAGTGCGTGAGAGCTAAGCGGGAGTCTCCTTCACCAACTTAGTCGCCCTTGTGCATCACCAACTTAGCCAAAGGGAAAGGGCCCGAGGACCGATAGAACTAAAGAAAAAGGAAACGTCGAGAGAAGAAAAAAAGAGAGAAGCCGATCAGAGACTCCGAGAGACTTATGTAAGGAAAATAAAACGAAGTAAGAACGAAGGCGTGGGGTGAATGGTAGGATGGGGGCTGACGAAATTTTTGCACGAGAAGTGTCATTAAACATGTACGTGTTATCTTTACCATTACAGAGTCTCGTATTTTTAGAAGAAAATTTTGTTTCTGCATATGTCTTAATTTTATTTATCGTATTCCGGAGAATTCGTAGGTACACGAATTTCAAAAGACAATATCCACAAAATTGAATTCATAAGTTCAGGCGTTGTTATAATTTTGATAAATATAAATGGAAATTTTATCGTATTTTTCTAATTATGTTCATTCGTTCAAAGCATAAAACATATATATATATACATATATATATTTTAATAACTAAATAAAATAAAATAATGTACAATTAAAATATAATTGAATTTATTCGAATTTTGTTTTATTACAATAATTCCCCGGGCCCAGTGGAGTTTGGGCACGGGTTTGTATCATTATAAAAATACAAAATCAAATATTTAAATAAGTCCCAATACTTCGAACAAAATTTCCATTTTAACATTATCAGAATATGAAAAAAGGATATTTGCGTTCATATAAGGGATGCAATTTTTGTCTTTACACATTCTATATAATATTTAAATATATAATATTATTTCACATTCTATAATAATATTATGGTATCCATAGCACGGGCCCATTATCATATTTTCATATATATATTTATAAATACATCTATATAAAACTAATATATATACATATATACATATATATGTGTGTATATTAGTATCCCTTATATGACGCAAATTTTCTTTTTTCAAGCTATAATCCGGGCCCTTAATTTTGTTCGGGGTACTAAAAATGCTGCGTCCAAGGGACAACCCCAGTATACGTATAATTGCTTGGATTTTCGGGGGTGAGTCGTTCTCATCATTCCTTTGCCTTCACTCTTCGTCCGGTCTCCCTCAACCTCCTGGAGGGCTGCGGGCCGCGAAGAGGGGGTAGCAACAGGTCGGCAGGCGGCAAACGCGTAATGTATTCTCTTAGATACACACACACACACACACACACGCAGCCATATATATACATATATACACATATATACACTACGTAGTTCGAGCACGTACATCCAATCCCCCGCCCTCTCTATATATACCGCTGTATTCCGGTCCTCTTGGTGTATTCGTGTCTGTTTGTTTGTATATAGATATAAGTGTGGGTGAATGTATATTTCTGGGTATAAATGCCCGAACACGCATGGGACGAGTCTTAAAAAGGGCCGCCGACAACCCTCTGCGTAAATAGCGGTGCATTAGGGGCAAACGCAAGAGCTGGAACAACGCTGCCCGATGAAATTCACGTGCCTCAATCGATGCGGGTTGCTACGAAAAGGGACGAAAGAAAAACGTTCGTGCACCGTATTGCGATACCTATTCACCCCTGACGGGGTGTCCATTGTTTTTTTTTGGAAGTTCCTATTCTTTTTACCCATTTTTCAATTTTGTCTTTTTTTTCCAAAAGTGCAATGAAAATACATTTTTGGTCATCCCAAATGGTGTAAAACTTGCTGAATTTCGTATCGGCACAAGCTAAGATTCGTCTGTTTGGGTTTGTTTGGGTTTTGAAAATTGGATTTTTCATAGGCAATAGGAGATAGCATTCTATCTTATCTCCCCTATCAGCTTTACTCTAATCTAACGGTCTATTTACATTTTTTAAAATAACTTCTCGAATCGTTGCAACTCTCGAATTTAACGACAGGGGGATGAAGACATTGGGAAACTTTTTTCCGTTCTCATGGTCGTTATGATCGGATGAGGTAACCAGAATTCTGGCGATACATTGAGGGATGCGAGGAACATGGTTGTGCAAAAAAAGGGAGGACAAAAGAAAGAGAGAGAGAAGAAAATATGGCTGTTGCGAGGGAGAAAGAAATACTCTCGGACCGTACGGAAGTCGCGAGCCAGAACGTAATCTCCGCGATGACGACGTCGTTACACCCGTTCTTCTCTCGTACAGTCCTCGCTCCGACAAGTTTTTTTTCTGCTTCTTTCTCTCCCCCCTCTTTACCTCCCTCTGCCCTGTTTCTCGGTCCTCACCCCCTCGCTACAACCTAGTGACTGTATACATAGAGGAATCCGAATCACGAAGAATCGCGTTCGCCACTCGACGTGCCAGTCATTTTTCTTGCGGCCCCCCCCCCCCCCCCCTTCGCTTCGCAATGTTCTTTTCTCAACGTCCCAACTGCATAAAATTCTCTTTGATTTCGTTCTGGGCCTGGCAAAGTGGAAATTGAAGGGAAGGGAAGGGTTTGAGGTATGAGACAATTAAACATTCAGAAACAGAGGGAAGGAAAGGTGAGGGTGGATAACGTCGTGTAAACCAAAGGGAGATTTTCGTCGACCGAAGAGAAACTCGGTTGTCTTCTTCGTCGTATGGAAGGAAAAAAACTATTATTTTACTGGTGATAGTTTATGAGTTCGTGATACAATTGTAGACTTTTGGTTAGTTGAAGTTTGTTTGGGGTTGGAACTTATTATTATTGTAGCAAGGCATCATCAAAAGGTACTTTCATGAGAAGAGTGTTTTTTTTTTCAATAGAACTGTATCACTTGAACCGAATTGGCGAGCTCATTGATTGGAGAGATCAGATTGGCTGATGGCTCTATCTGGATGGTCGTATTCAACATCCAGAAGTTGAATGATCATTTAGTAGTCACAACCATTTGCCACGAAACAGCTTTGATGACCATCATCCTCGATATTCGGTCGTTTCCTCTTCTCATCAGCACTTCTGATACGCAACGAAACCTTCTCGCCACTCGTGACGCGATTCTCATTAGAAATCAGAAACCTGGTGCATCCGATTTAGGTATGCGTGAAAAGAGTACGAAATACGTTGAAATAATCGATAACATCAGCACGCACGATCCTCGAACCTTCGCAGGTGGTCAAATCAAATTGGCCTGGTGCCAGACGCCTCTTCGAGCCGATTCACCTTTCTAGCTATCGAATACACTTCAATACCAACGATTGATAATTCCGAAGTGCGTATCGCAAAATTGCTCGAGCTACTCACGGGACTCATACCCGAAGCAACGCCGGGTGTCTCCGCGAGGGACCAACCTGCGAGTGGCGCGAGTATTTGGACGAAGGCGACGAAAAAAAAAGTCGAGTGACGGGAATAGAGAACATGGGTGGAGGAAACATGAAGACGTACACATGTAAGCGTAAGTATATATATATATATATATATATATATATATATATATATATAAAGCCAATGCACACGTGCAGGGTCCGAAGAGGCGTCGAATTTTTTACGAGCACCTGTTTCACAATTTTCCACCGGTTCGCCCGGGGGCGACGTCGTCAGGTAGTCATGCCTCGTAGAGCTGGGCGCTCCTCGCGTGCACTATATATAATCCCCCCCCTCCCCCATTGCCAAACGCCCTCCAGCTCCTCACCCTTCCCTGGAGGGTCCCCACAAACATGCCAGCCTGAACAGCCTGAAAAACCTGTTCCACTCTGTACCTTCGTCTTCCATTCTCCATCCTATCGTTCTCATCTAAACCCCCCGTCCCCCTCTCGCTTCCCGCACTTGCTCCGCTTCCTCGTTCTCCCTCATCTGGTTTTCTCCAACCCACCGAGCGTTTCTCCGCCACTGAACACCCTCCCTATAAATAGGATGCCCCCAGACTGGACATGCAAAAATTGGGTCAACACCGCGATCGCCCAAACCCGGCTGAAAACCACGACGATCCAATTCCACAAAGATTTTCGGTGACGTACGATCGGCCGTGTTGTATTATTGCGAAAATCCATGGATGAAGGAGGGACCTCTTCGAAGGCAGAAAGAAGGGAAAGCTACAATGTTAATACAAGGAGCCGAGGTATAACTGTTGGTAGACATCTGTGGAGGAGTGTGTATTTGTGTGTGTACACAAGAGCACAACCCGTTTGCTTCACTCTTCTGTCTACCGAGAAGTAAGCACACAACGTGCTCGCGCACGCCCCGGAGAGACCGCAGAAGAGAAACGCGCATATTAAGTTCCCGACACAACAATGGACTCTCTGGGACAGTAGCTGCTCTTCTCTCTTTTTTTCTCCCTCTCGGTTCCTTTCCTTCTTCATCTTCGTCTTCTCGTTCCTCCTCATCTTCACGGTGTCCTGTTCCTAGTCCTTCCATTACTTTCTGCTTTTTCGTTTCTCAAGTGCATCAGTTGAGGTCCTACCTTAGTCTGGTCCTCAAGCTCTTCTAGCCCTTTGAAGCTTTCTTTATTTGCATTGGTTGCGTACTTACGTATTTTTTTCTTTTTCGATTTCCGCTTGCTGTCCTTTCTCGCTCTTTCATTTCTTTTCTATCACTTCCTTCTAAGCTACATTCTTTCAAGTCCTTCCCTAGCTTGGTCCCTATGCTTTGTATCCCTTTGACACTATGTTTGCATTTATTTTTCATTCGTCATCTCGTTATTTCTTCTTCTCCTTCTTCATGGTTTCCTTTCTCCACTCTTTTCTGCTTTTCTGTTTCTCATCCACATCCTTGTAGGTCCTTTCCTAGTCTGATCCCCAACTTCTTACCTTTGACGCGGTCGTCATTTGCATCTCCTTTGCTTTCGTCATGTATTTTATTCTTCATCTTCTTGATGTCCTTCCTCGTCATTTCACTTCTTTCTGGTCTTCTCTTTTTCAACACCATCCTTTCCGGTTCTTTCCTGGCTTGGTACCGAAACTTCCAATCCCTTTGACGCTATCTTCATTTGCATTTCCTTTGCCTTCGCCATTTCTTCTTTCGCGTTCCGCTTCTTCTCCTCCACGTTCCGCTTTCCACCTCAACATTCATCGTATTCTTTATCACCCTGTACCATAAGGTTCGTGCCTAAACTTAGCGCGACTCACCGGCAGCCTCGTCTTCATCATTCTTTCGTTATGCATGCTCGGCTGCTCTTTTCTTTCCTCGCATCATTCTCGGCTTACACACATTCTTCAATCGCGCATCTCTCGTTACCAACTTTTATCCACGCATCAATTCTCTTTATCTTCCATTCCGCACGCCTTCAGGCATTCGTCGGCTACCATTGGGCAATCCCCCGTAAAACGTTCAATAACCAGCGTGCGGCCTTTTCAAGCTTTCGTTTTTTTTTTTTTATTCTTCGAGTGTGATGTGGCAATCCAACTTTCCAAGCAAAATCGGAAGGCAGAAGCCAGGATTCGTAAGAGGGCAAAGGACGAATGGTCACCCAACCACAGACGCTACGACAATCGTATTTCCGTCGCTTTTGTTTCGTTCAATGATGCAAACGTTATAAAAAAATAAAGAAGTACTAAATAGACCACGAAAGAAACGGCAAGGTTTTTAATTAGAGAGCACAAGGGACTGATCCTGAAATAGCCAGTCGTAAATAAAACAGCAAGCCCTGAAGAAATTTACGCTCAGGCGCAACTTCGTATACTTCAATTACTTTAGTGTCAATCAGCGAGCAGAAGAAAACATCCAAAAGGGATACGCCAGATTAACAGATCTCCACCACTCCAGGAAGGATCCCCAGCAACGAAGAAAAAAAAGAAGAACATCGAAGCCGAATGAAATAGACCAATGGAAATAATCTTACACCCGTTGAAACGTCCGGTGGACTCGACGTATTGCTATAGTTGAACAATACGGAGGAAAGAAGTATGGCGAGTCAACGGGAAGTGTTTCAGTGCCTGGATCTCGACAAAAACTGGCAATATCCAGAGCTCTGCCCCCTCTTGTTTCCCGCCCCTCTCTCTGCGTGGCGTTTCTTTACTCTTCGAGATAGGTGTGTTACAGTTCGTAGAGAATCTTTAGCAGTATTACACCGTTAGGTCGAGGAGGCGTCGCTTTACGGTCCAGCGGAAAGACAGCCCGTGGGAGGGACGAATATTTCGATACAACGGTTCACCCCACAATCTACTGGTAATTTTCCAATGCGAAAATGGTGCCACGTCCATACCCTTGTTTCCCAGAAAATGACGTATCGTTGCAAATCGACTATGCATCTCGACAATTCCAAGATATCAAAGTGGACGCATCTTCCGACGCGAAACTTATCAAGATTCTTTTTCAACAGATTGGTATCGCGAAAATCACGATAACTTTTTTAAAACTCTCGTTTAGCAATCTGTAGCATCAAACTACAAAATACAATTTTGGGAATTTAAGTAAAATACAAAATTGAACAAAAAGATCGTTACGTTTCGACTTCATCCGTATTGGGTCCAATTAACTTTGCTTCCCCGTCAATATTTTATAGAGTGACTCTCCAGCTGGTATTTTTGGATTTCTTGATGTTTTTTATGTACCCTAGACGAATAGCTATTTGATGGATTTAGAGTTTGGACATAGGGCTTTGTCTAACTGAGACCAGATTCCATCCAACATTCAGCCATAACTAATTGTGCAACGTAGCTGTATTCGATACACCATTGGTGTTGTCCATTTCCTGCAATCATAATCAGGGATGGGCGTTTTGTTACGAGGCTTGCAAGGAATAGGGTCCAAAGTATTTAAACGACCCTGCGCCAATATGCCACAGCAAAGTACCTCGTCCTTTGAATCTCCTCAGCATAGGTATCTTCTCCCAACCGGAAATAATGTTTCTTTTCTAATTTGAGGGAAAATAACATTACAGGCATTCTTGTTCGATTGGAGGTCATTCCTGATACGATATTCGTTTGAGTCTTCAACAAAGACTGCGCACGTACGCATGTATGGAGTTATGCGTGCCGAGCATAGTATCAGGGGTCGCTTATTCTCTCTCTCTATCTCTATCTCTATCCCTCTCTTTCTAGCGTACTCTTGTCGTACACGGTGGGTCGATATACGAGAGAGAACCGCCAGAGTAGGGTAAACGCGAAGCATCGGGGTTGAAGAGAGGGCGGAGGGGGTTGCTAGGGGATGCGAGGGGGTAGGATTCCTGGGTTAGTTGGGTTACGTTCACGAACTCGAGGTCCCCCGGTGTCAGCGAAGCGCGAGGGGGCAGGGGGTAGGCGAGGAAGGGGGAAGGAGGAAGAGAAGTTGGAGGAGGAGATCGCCAAACTGGCTGTCATTTCCACCCGAAGCCCGGCAGCACCCTCCACCATATTCAACCCCTGCAAACCACCCTCCAACCCTGCCTCCACCTTTCCCCTCTCTGTACCTACACGCCCAGGATTCCTGGTGGCTGCTCCATGCAAGCGATATTATATGTTCCTGAAATATTGCCTCGCTAACGGAACGATCGTTGCGATAATTCTTCTTTTTTCCTATTTTTTTTTTTTTTTCACTTCATTTTTTCCTACTTTTGTACATCGCTTTACTTAGAAGCTTGTCCAGCGAAGAGGCTCGAAAAATAAACGGGACCTCCCGCGTGGAGCAGGAGTTTCATTGAAAACAAGAATCGTTATTTCGGGCATGGTCCATTGTTAAAATAGCTTGCGGGGGTTGAGAAGAGTGCTTATTGATTCACGACTCGTGTGACGGCCAAATTATTCCCATTGGGAACATATGCTACCTTTCGATCCGTTAATTGCTAGGATTTTTACCATCCTGATCATTTGGCTGGACATCGAATGGACATAATGAAAAAAAACTGAAAGCTTGCGTGCTGGAAAACATCTTTGGATATCTGGATACGGCAAAATCCGTTTTAGTCGTGTCGTTTCACTGATCGAATTAAAAATTCGTTCTTCCTAAACGTGCCAATTAGATTCAATCTACTTCTAAGTGCTCTAGTTTTCATAAATTGCAGATTGCGTGCGTCCAGATTTAATTTTTACAAGAAAATGTCGTTCTGGTGGGCGCCGAGTAGAATCTACGTTATGCCAACGATTCGCAAACGTTAAGATCTGCTTTGCTGGGACTAGGAGCTTCGATACTGAAACTCTTGTGTCGTAGGTGTTCCATTTATCGCCCTATAGTCGTTGTTCAGGATCACTGCACTGACCAACCGGCTATTTCACACTGTTCAACTGGTCAATAAAAAACGGGAGGTTCCGTGTGCCAAATGGTATTCAAACCTTTTATTCTTTTTCCTCATACCTGGTACTCCTCATCGCAGTTCAGATTGTCTGGATGTTTTCAGATTTCTAGGCTTTCGGCTTTGACGAACTCAATGACGTTGAAGCTTGCATAATTGGAACGCAACGATATTTTTCTCATCTTTCCGTTTTTGCTATTATCCAAACTTTGTTTTTGTACGCAACTTTGTTTTTGTTTGATCGGAGTACCGATGTTTCTTCGGGTTGATCGGATGTACATTTCACCGCATCGACAGTGTATCTTATAAAGTCCTGGAGCGCTTTAATGGTCGTCTCGGTTTAATGTTATGTGTTCAAAGGACCTTGCTTTGTGATAGAAAAACCCGTATATGATAACGTTATCAAAACAGATGGACTTGAAGTTCGCATCGTTGCGACGCAATGAAATTTCTTTTCTCATTTTTTTAATTCCCTTGGACGTCCATTATTTGGCGAAGTATTTATTTTTCTGATTTGAATTCTAGATTATCACGATAAAGATTTGTATAATTATTGAAGTATTTTTCCTACGATTTCAGTGAAAAAAAAAATAGTGCAATTAAGAAATAATAATATTCGTTGCGTCGCAACGTTGCGAACTTCAATCTCATAAAAACAGAACCGAAAGCTTCACCATGTTGCAGTTCAATTGACAAAAAGGTAATACATGAAGATTCATCTAGGGGGGAAACTCGAATCGTTTGCTGGTTCGTTTTTCAACTTGACGTTGAAACCGGTAACATAACGATTTTTTCAAAGTATTTAACTTTGTTTAGGTCGAGCCAAGGACGAGTAATTCGAACGGCTCTTCGCAAAACATTTTCATCGAATTACACCTTGTATATATTGCATTTGCATCGTGGAACCTAATCGAATCAAGTAACCTATCCGAAACGTTGTTTGCTCGAAAGCGTTTTATTGCTTTTTTTTTTCCTCCCTTCTCTACCAATCGATAATTCGATATTCCCCGGAACTTTGTCCCGCGCCAAGTGCCTACGGGTACTCGATGAAACCCGCGTCTACAGGCTAAAGTGTGGAGCTGCGTACGCAGGTTGATGTATTACGCTCTTGTCTATGTGTGTAGAGCCAGTGACGAGATACTTAAAGAAAATCCAATGATCTATATATTCGGTACCAGAACGAGCAACGTACGGGAGCCAGTTGAAAAGGCGGTTTCTCTTTGCACGTTCAAGAACCGTTTCCTATCGACCAGTTTCTCTTCTCAAGAGTGGAATCCATTTGGGACGACAGCCCTAAATACTTTTCGCGTAATTGCAATTTTTTTGCCTCGAATATATCGGGAACGGAAGTATCATCGTGGTAGTTGTAAATCTCATCACGCAAACATCATTGATGATTGATACCATTTTTCGTATGGTAATGATGGCTGACCTGTTTTTTGTTTTGCTTTTTTTATACATTTGCCGTCATTGGTCGATTGCTTTATCGTATTTTAGGGTTTCCTACAGAATGTATGAATCAAGTTGGAAATCGGTAACCCTCATTGGATCATCATGTAGGTCGATTTAGGACTGGTCCTTTTTTAATTCTAGAATTTCTAGAATTTATCTATTCTTTTGTTTATTGAGAAGGTTTCTCGAAGCTTTCGTACTTTCGCCAAATTCTGCAATTATTAAGATAATTTACTTACGATTTCAGTGAAAAAACAAAAAAAAAAACATTTTTCGTTCACTGTAGTAAAAATCAGAATTAGTAATCAAAAGATATGATTATAAATGAAACTTCTGGGTTACGCAACGACCCCAAAATTTCTCCAAGACTAAAATGACATCGAAAAGAAAAGCGAGAACAGTTTGATTGGCAATCATGAGTGCAGCAAATTCAACTTTTCATTATTGATAACTTTCTACCGCTTATGGCGTTTGAGAAAAGCGCCAACCGGAAATTGTTTTACAACAAGGCGTAGAAAATCAGTGTTTCTTATCTCCGGGAGTTTTGGATATCGATACCGGAAGGAGCAACTTTGTACACGATTTATTCAATGTCCTGATGAATTATTGTACAGCCGTGGTAGTACACGAAGCGTCACTGAGCAACCGAGGAAAATGAGACGATCTTTTAATGCGCTCATGCACGCACATCTCCGCTGTGGGGCGGCCAAAAAAATGTTCGAAGTTGGCAAACGGGTCTCAATGGTAAAATAGTCGACGCCGAGAAACGAGAGAACGCGCTTGGTTCGCGCGCCTACGCGCTTTTCGCCCTTATCATTTACCACTTATCATTATACGAAGTGGCGCATTCCCCTCGTTCTCTCTCGCTCTACCTCTCTCCCTCTCTTTTTCTTATTCTGACTGATATAAACGTACGAATTGTCGACCGGTACCGTATCCACCCACACGCATCTCTTTTCCGTGTACTTTCGTTATCTCTCCCTTTTCCTTTCGATTTTGCCCATAATTTTTGTCATCTCCAACAATTTATTCGAAGGATACATTTTTTAATTTTTTTTTTAATTTTGTATATAAAAGAAGGTGGGGTAAATGGAACCCAACGTGGTGAAGGTGGTTAAGGTGTTTTAATGAATAAATATTGATTGAATAATAATGAATTATAATTAATCGGTAGATTAATTGATTAATTGATTAATTGATACGCAAGCTCGTATAGTTTTACAATAATGAAGTAACATAATCGACTCTCTCTCTCTCCTTTAAATAAATAACGATCTCTTTATCTTTCTCTTTGATGAAATTAGTTTGAACGGGCCCTGAGGGAACTTTGATGCTGCCGATGTGGCTTTCATCTTTCCTCGCTAAATTCACGCTCTCGAGTAGTTAAAGTTGCCTATTTGAAAAGAGCAACGTTAAATATCCCGCTACTTCGAAAATTAATTCCTCCAAGAATTTGGATAACCGTTTAACCGTATAGAAACGATTTTGTTCGGATTGGAGAAAAAATAAATAAAATTTCTTCGTATCAATATTAATGTTAACAATAAATATTAATAATCTTTGATTTTCTACAAAAAGTAAAAAAAAAGTTTGATCTTTTCGTCGTTTAAAAAAAAAAATAGCATCGATCTTATCGCTGCAGTGTGAAAGGCTACCGAATCGCAAAACAAAATTAACACACGAATGAATCAGCAAATACGTTTCACAATGAACCGTCGAATGAAACGGACCGTTGCGTTTGTTCGGGAAATTGCAAAGTTTTCGTTATTAATGAGACCTGTGGAATTGCAAATGAACGCAATTTAGTTATTTCGAATATATTACGATGGTTATACAAGTGCGGACGTTGGTACGACGAAAATTTCAATGAATGATCGACAGCCGTACGTTACGCTCCTATTGATTTCATACTCGATGGTGCGTTCGATTAATAATTCAATGTGATTAAGAATTATTTAAATAGTCGAAACAACGGTTCAATATAAAAATCACTATCGTTTGGAGTTTAATTAAAATGAAACGTTTGCTCGAGTCAAACAAAAATCATCAATGGTGGAAGAACGATCGAGTTTTGGTCAATAAATGTCCAAACGATTTTCCAATCATCGCCAGATTTTGTAACTTTTCCTATGTCCCTTTCAAATCCGAGACAAAGAATTCTAAAAAAAAAAAAAGGCAAATTTCCAAAAATTTCAAATTTTATTCTCGAGTTGAGGAAGAAACGTAAAGCTATTACGAATACGCGTCACGACAGAGAATATCGTGTCTAAAGAGGGCATTAGTAATCCCTGAGAGAAGACGTATAATGACAAACAGAAAACGAGGAGGAAATACTACTCCCCAGTTTACTAACGATAGGAAATTTTCCCTTGACTTTTCCAAGTCTTTCTCTTTTCCGAAGTAATCGGAGCTTCCAATCGCGTGCTTGTCACCGTCCTCCTTCCCCAACTGGCGCTCCCGCCCTCTATTGTCTCTCTTATAACGAATCCACAACCAGCGACATCCTGGCAGGCTTTTTTGCTCCATCGTGAAAACAAACGAACTTCGAACGAAATTCCTGAACGGAATGTCGTCATCGTCACGTGTTTCTGTTCGGTTAGGACCCTCAGCAGACTTGGAGCAACTTCGATCACTAGACACATCGGGAACAAATAATCGAACACTTACGTGCACCGCGGGGAACCCTCGAATCGAGAAAATTCGTGCGGAATTTGTCTTTCAAAAAAAAAATAAAACAACAAAAAACTATGAAAAAATCATGTTTCCATTACCAAAAATCGAGATGAATCATGTTTGAGAAAGATATTCGGAACTTCATTCACTCAAAAACGTTATGGTAAACAAATATTTCCGTTTTTCCAAATTTTAATTTTAATTAACAAATTTGGAAAGGCCGGTGGTTAATAAATAATGAATATTTAGCAAAATAAGAGTCATATCTCATACACTGAGGCAATCCGATTGACAACGAAATAAGAAAACTGCCTGAAAAGAAAAAAAATGAAAAAAATGAAGAATTTGAAAGAAAATGAAAAATTTGCAAAAAAAATGGTTTCGTATCGATTTCAAATGATTTCAGAATATATATACGATCTGTATATGCGCATGTATATATAGATAGACTGTGATGGACTGAAATATATGATATATGACATATATATGTATATATATATGTATCGTCGAAATGGGGGTCCATAAATTTTCCAAACGTCCTTTCTAGTGGCTTCTCTGTGTCCTGGCTCCCAATTTTTCCAGGTTGTGCGTTGTCCGGGTCCGGGCACCCCGTAACATTGCCGACCATCCGAAATGTCCCTTGAGGGGCTGCAATGCGGTGTCCTGGCAACGCTACCTCTATCGGTTTAAGGGCGTCCCGTTAGGTACCAACCTTGTACTCGCCGGCCACTTTTCTTTTCTTCTCCGTTTCTCGCAGTTTTTGTGTCTTGTTGAACGTGGTATAATTTACTTGTTTCCTATCATCATTGAGAGTATACAAATGCGCGTGGCTTTAATGGCAAGCGTATGGATCATTTCACGTGAAACAGTTAATTTATGGTTGGCGAACTCTCCTTGCCGGCAACTGTACAATTCTGACAGGTGAAAATAAATACCAGCTCGAAGATTCGGAGAACTGCCCTTCTTTTGTGTGTTTTTTTTTGTCTCGCTTTTTGTATGGAAATAATTATTCGCGGATTATACAAATTGCCAGAGGAGAGTTTACGACGATTTCAAGTTAGATCTGTTTACTTGGGTTTAAGGGGGCGCTTCTGAGCAAAAGAATTGTTTTTTTTTTGTCGAAATGGTTTGGCGTAATATTTTTTGCTTAAACATCGCATCGATAAAAAGTAGCCTTCCGGTACCAACGCAACAAAGACGCACTTTTAGTCACCAACTATCAATTCTCCTAAAAGTAAACTTCGACGTCATCCGGTGAGAAAAAATCTTTTCTAGCACGTTCTAAATAGCAGATTCGGACATCAACATCTGCCATTGTTTTGATCTTCTTTGAACAAAGGGCTTTCTTTAAAAGAGCTTCCGATCGCAATCGAAAATGATTAACGTCCATTTGGAGTAATCAGTTATGAAATATACACACGTTCCGCACACGCCGTAAATACCCAATTCCCCGATACGTAGCCGTTCGCCATCCGCGTCTGAAGAAAATTCCATTCCGTTTCCTCCGGCCCTTCTTCTTTACGTTCGATCCCTTCTCGCTCGTGTCCAGGCCACAAAACGTAATCGCAGAAGCCCCCTTCGTCGGATATGTCCGATACATACTTTATCCCCTTCCACTTCGTCTTCGACTCACCCCTCCCCCCTCCCTCTTCTCAAACCCACGTCTGCTTTTCCCCGACGATCGGATATACTGTTACTCGTTAATTGAGCGTCCAGGGATTTCGCAATTTTGTTACAGTACCACGAATCCACACGCGAGACTCGGGTTACTTCCCTATTTCACCCTCGGCTGATGCTGACGCCTCTGCCTCCCTTTCCCTCGTTCCACGGTTTGTACACACCTGCGGTTTTCTTCAACGTTCTTCTGCCTTCCATCATCCAAATATCCATCGTCCTGGCTCTGATTGATTTTTTTTGTTTCCTCAGTTCTAACCTGTACGTTTCCGGAGTTTCGTGTTGATAAAGCAATTCAATTTTGTTCCGTTTGTTTCGAAATCTAATTTCATTCCATTGGCTAAATTCTGTGTCAAATGAGTTTTCGAAGCAGCAAAATAATTAGTCTCTTGTCGTATGGATTTTTTCAAACAAGAAGGTATTCTTTTTAGTTTCATTATTCCACCAAAAAGTATTATTAGTAATCCAGAGCGCAAAGTCAAGTTGCCTAGAAATAATGGAAATCAAACGTACAGTGACTAAGTTCCTGCAAGTGGCGTTCAAACTATTTTCACTGGAGGAAGAATAGAAAAAGCGTTGTCTATTGAAAATAAATGGAAAGTTGATTATTTGGTCTTATGATTTTGGAAAATAAATGAAAATTCAAATATGTTCGCGAAGGTTTTAGGTTTCGCGTGCACTGGTTGCTGCGCAGCTGGTTCGTGGCTTTCCGGTCATCGCTCCTTGTATTAATCATTTTTAATCATTTGCAGTTTTTCATTGTTTTCAATCTTTCGGAAAAGGTGATCGTTTTGATGCCACCGACCGATTCGTTCCTCGGCGTTGGTGGACGTAAATTGTCGTGTGCACACTGGGTCACGTGCATATCGATCGTAACACGCGCGCGTAACGCGGAGCTCGAACGAATCGAGAAACGAGTTCACCTCGGCTTGTTATTTCAAGCGAGGGCTCAAACTTTCAGCAAAAACTTCGGGCCACTTTTGTTTCTTTTGCGTTCCAGGCTCGTCGGTGGTTCCACTATTGCCTGATAACTATTGCACACGTATGAACACGGTAGTGTGCACTTTCGAACGAAGAAGTCTGCGATATTATGCGAGCCCTTTACAACTCCGTTGAATATCTCGCGACGAGGATTCCATTTGTTTTAGTGCCCCATCAAAGCCACCACTCCACTCTTCCCGAGGTAATAACATCATTTTCCTATTGGTAGGGCAGCGCCGAGAGACAGAAGGTAAAGGAAGAACACTCGAATTATACCAGCGGGATGAGGCGAAGGTGAACACGACAGCCATGAGGAATTACGTTGGGATATCATTGGGATTCGACACCAAAGGAGAAGAAAAAAGAATTTTCTTTCGTCGAGTAGGAAGTGGTCGATAGGGCCGTTTAGTGGAACGATAAGGTCGTGTGACTTTATCGATGTCAAAGATATGCCGCATATAATCTCTTATCTCTTTTTTTAAATATACATTTGAAGTTCGCATAATTGGGATTCGTCGAAAATCATTGATTATTGTTATTTTAATATTTTGTACTTATGTCCATAATCTTGATACATTATCATTGTTAAATTACTTTCAAATTTCACAAAATAGAATTTTCATTTACGAGCTGAACGAATCAACGCCGAGACTCTTTTTGTCTTTGAGGAAAATCTTCAAACCTACAATCTATCTGGATAGAACCGAATCGAAAATCGAGCCAATAAAAAATAATAGAATTTAACTCTAGCCAAAAAACAATTGAAAAAAACTGAGCGGTCGTACCTCGCATTATTTTGGACACCATAATTCGAAATTCCCGATGAGAACTCTCGAAAAGATTGGAGATTGGACGGTGCGTCCGTGGAAGTGATTTTTCGGGCTGGCGCTCGGTCGAGATTTTGACTCGGGTACTCTAATTGAACGAGGCCAAGATGGAGAAGAGTGAAACGAAGTTAGTCTCGGATGTTCATTTGTATGCTCTAATGATTTCTGCGAACGGCGAGCCAGAAAAGCGGAAGTGTCGATGGAAGCTGAACGAGAGAGAAAGAGTCGAAGCAAAATCCATAGGGACGCAGGAAGATTCGAGGCTGCACCGAGATAGTCCGTATACTTCTTTTATTTATTTACTTTTTTTTTTCGTAGCCAAAGTACGAAGCTCTCTCATGGAGTTGACGGTGCAAGTTAGCGATGCCTCGCTAACGGTCCACTTGAGTCAACAGACGGTCCTCGATCGTTAAGACAAACACACAGAGAAAAGTCTATCTCTCTTCCCTTATGAATATATCCGTATTCAGAGCCACACAGAATCGAATACTCGCACACACTTTTTCCCCAATCCTCACCTATTCTCTCTTCATCCATCTTAGGCTGCTACCATCATCGTCATCGAGCTCCGGAGATGCGTCGAGCACGTGAAATTGAAACGAACGATAAACGTACGAACGATTGTATCCATTCTTCGTTCAAATCAACAAGAACGCGTCTGCGTGAGACGGTAGCACTCATCCGGGAGGTAAATAATGTACCAATCACCGGACACATGTTGGGAACATTCAAAACCAACAAATTTCCTATGTACGACCAAGCTGTGCGAGCTCCGCCATGACGATCGTCGTAAATCGTTCCAACCCAGAGACCCGATCACGTTTTTCAATGTTCCATCCACTTTTCTCTCTGACTGGTGACACGGCAAGGAAATGTGGAAAACTATTGGAGATCTTCATGACGGGGAACGACTTGGACATAACTGTGCTCAAAATGATCGAAGCTTTGTTGGTATCGATGATATTCTCGGTTTTGGCATTTTAGAGACGCGATTTAATAAATTATAAATAATTATGAAAATAAATATTTATTATTAGAAAATAACGATTCTTAAAAATCACTGTTTTTTAGTCTCCCCCCCCCCCCTTAAACTGCACTTCTCTTATCTCCCTCGCACGGCAATAATCGAGAACTTTGATCGGGCAAATTGTATCGGCGTGAAATCATAAAAATAATAACAACAAAAGCGTGGAAACCTTGGGATTTGACATTTGGCGTGAGGAACAAGAGAACGTAAAAGAGACCCGTTGGCATTTTAATCCCCGCGGTTCGAGAGAAAAATAAAAAGCTTTACAGTTTTTCCAATTCGACGTTGCGTTACGAACACTCGCGCGGAGCCTGACGGTGAACGAATGTTGCCTTTTGCGCTGGTCACTGAGCCTGTTTAGAGGGAGAAGCTTTATGTTACCGGCGTCAGGAGAGATTCAAACAGCCACAACCTTTTCTCTGTGCTCAGCCATACCCCGCTCCGGGAGAACGACTCGGACCGGCTTTGAAAATGAGAATTTTCAAAAGCGTATCACCCCGCCCTAGTATTACCTCTCCATGCATTTTTCATTGCTTATTCGAAGGTTTCCTGAGAGCTCGAAATACACAAACAATAATTTAGATAAAAACAATTTCATGTTGTATCAACAGCTATCTGTAATATAAATTATAAATATTGATAATGTTTGTATTAACTTTATATAAATTAACAATAAACATTTAGTAATATTAAGAATATTCTACGTTAATTTCCGGATTTTTTCGTACCCGAAAAGATTCTCGGATGCCATAATAAATTCTTTTCTTTTTTCTTAATGGTAAAACCATCTTGATTTTTCAAAGGATTTTTCGTTAGTTCCAGATTTTCCAGGTTTCTCATGGCTCAGTAATAAAAGCGTCGAAAAATTGGTAAAAATCTGAACCAGACACTCGATTCGCTCGGGAGAACCAAATAATCGTATGCCCTCATTATTTATTCAAACCCCTCTCGACAGAGATTCTCAACTCTCCCCCCAAAAGACCGAGTGACACAGAGTAAAAGAGATGCAGAGATGGAGGAAGCCAGAAAGAGAGAAAGGACCGGCTGGGGGGTGGGGGAGGTGAGTATTTACAGTGCAGGGAAGACTGAAATTCGTGAAAACTGCACGCAATATCCTCGTCGAATATTTACCGCAAAATCTGGTTAAAAAAAATGGACCCTTAGAGGCCTTGATGCATTTTCTCGTAATCGGGATATTCTCGGTGTTTATTTATCTCCCCCCCCCCCCTGTCTCTCTCTTCTTTCTTTTTCGTTTCTTCACTTCTACGGAGCTCCGCCGAACTTCGAATCGTCGGGGTTCTCAACGCGTGTCCAAATAATTTTTGTCCGTAAGTTTATAAAAATTGTTTCAGGCTACGCGAAAATAACGTTTTGCAAAAATAACGATTGATTGCACGAATCGTTCGATCATTGTTCGAAATATGAACGATTTCTGTTATACAAGAACTGGGTAATTTTTGTTCGATGTAATAAAAGAAGCCAAATTTACCCATTTTTTCCCCTTAATTTCGCAAGTCGAAGATCAAATAATTGTTTTCCATTTTCCAGAAAAGCAAGCAAGCGAGTCTTTGGATTCACATGACGCGATTCAGCAATGACGTCATCGTGATTCGAAATTTCCTGCTAGGAGCGCGAAGTGATAATGGCTAGAATAGATAATGGCTAAGAATCGTCATGTTAAGCACTTGGAAAATTACTGATGGATCATTGAAAAAGAAAACCAAAAATGTTTCCATTTGAAAGTTCTTTAGAAGTAATAGGCAAAGATTCCGTTAGAGGCTCTTTCCTACTAATAGGCAAGGATTCTAGTAAAAACTCTTTCGTAATGATAGACATGGTTTCAATAAGAAACGTTAACTAGTGAATAGGAAGGTTTCCATTAAAAACTTCTTTCGATAGATAGAAAAGTGTTCCATGAGGAGCTCTTTCCTATTGACAGTCAAAGGTTCCATTAGAAGTTCTTTCCTAACGATCGCTAAAGATTCGATCGTAAATCTTTTTGAATCACCGTTTCGTCATTACTCCTATGTTTGTCCATAATCGTTTCCTTTTCTAATTGAAACATCCCGGGCGACTATATCAGCCTACAAATCTAATTAAAACCTACAATTCTAACCCCCGGTAGAATTTCTTAAATATGTTATTCCTTTTAAACTTGTCGGAGACATTTTTCGGCGGCGGACTTGCAGGGAGGTAATTGGGTGCAAGCCTGAGTCCGCTGTGGTCAGTGTTTCCCCCCTATTATTCGCATGAGGCCCGTAGGGTCCGTTAGCGGGTCGCGGTCTGAAAAGCAGCGCAGAAAACGTACATAACCGCGAGAGGGTGGAACAGCCCAAAAGGAGCATTACAATGTTTTTTTCTTCCGTTTTCACTTTTTTTTTGTTTCTTTCATCCTTGTTGCACTCCCGCTCGCTGGGTCTCTCTTGATAAAACTCCGTCCCTATCTATCTGATGCGGTTCGCGTTCCTCTTGCTCCGCTTCGTCTTCTTCCCCTACCCCACACGCCTTCTCTTCATCTTCTTCCTCTTCATCTTATCCCGCACACTCGGCCCGTTCTCTCTTCCTCCCCTCCTGGTCGTGCTATCGCGATGGATTGTGTGTCCCGTCGCAGAGGTTCTCAAGCCTGAGCGATAGTCCCTTCCATTGATAAGAGAGAAATAGAAATTAGGAGAAAAAAAAAACGCGGGATATCCTGCCGTCAAACGACGAGTTGACGAAACTAACAATACCTAATAAATCCGAGGAAAAACTGCATCAAATGAGGGAAGCCGGTGTATCCCAGACATCGTTGAAATGCCAGTTCAGACCATGAAAATACAACGCTCTAAATCCCCATTTGATAATCCAATCGAACGAATCGACACCGAATTTTCATATTTGCATTTTCGGTTATCGCAATAAAGATTTGTATAATTATTGAGGTATTTTACTTACGACTTCAGTGAAAACAAAAATGGCGGTACCAACAATATTATGTATATTATTGAAATACAACACTATCGTAAAAGTTTCACATTTTGATGATAAAGCGAATAAAATATTTAATCTTAGGCTGATATTAGGGGCTGTTCATTGAGTGTTGTCACAAAATCGATGTACAAATGCTATCGGTGCGTTCTTTAGGTTCAGTTACGGTCCGGTTAAACTTCGAGTGTTCTATTTCAGTTCACATGATTCGTATATTTAGCATTAAGGTAAGTTCAGTATAATTTTGTACAAGATCCAGCGGAAGATGATGATTAAAAACAGATCGTGGGTATGTTTAAGCGACCACAGCTCGGTAGTTTTGAGAACAACGTGTTTCTCAAAAAATGATGGACACTATGATTATTGGATTGAAAAAATACGATATCAATTGAAGACTCTTCTTCCTGTAGTTTACAATCTCGTCTCAAAGGATGAGATTGGAATTCGCAGCCTTGCGACGAAACGATAATAATTATTTTTTCAAACTTCTCTACTTCGTTTTCACTGAAATCGTAAATAAACGACAAAGAAAAATATTTCACCAAACAACGGATCTAAGAAAATGAAAATAATGATAAAAGAAACATGATTGAGTCGCAACGATGCGAACTTCAAATCAATCCCAAAGAACACTTAGTTAATTGAATCGTACAGTACGATGAGTTTCTCAAAGTTTACACTTACGAAACAACCAAACAAAAAATCCATTTCTCCAACTTTATTTATCCCGAACATTAACACCTTACATTAAATATTCGAACATGAGATTCGAACACAGTCGCCTATTGACACCTACTGAATCCGAAGTCTCGATTTCCCGGTCTGACACCATTTTACAAGCCACCCTTATACCCACGCATGAGATATGGAATAAATAAACAAAAAAAAAAAAAAGATCGGTAGGTACATAGAAGGTACCTGAAGAGGCCTGAAAAATTCGTCGCTCCCCGTGTAAACAAAATGAGAACCCTTTGCGGTGGCGGCGAGAGAGCCATGGGCCAGAGGAGAGATATATATGTAGTTTCAGGAGGGGGACACGGAGTCTGAACGCCAAGAGCAGAGGGATGTGGAATAGGGACAGTAGACTGCGCATGAGTCCGTGCGGTGCTGAGTACGTATAACTGTACATATACACGTTCGCGTGCGTGTGGGTATGAAAAGAGCGAGAGAGTTGGAAAGAGCCGAGTGGAAAGGAGATGAAATCGGACAAAGAGGCACCGAGGATTGGCGGGGGAAAGGGAAGAGAGACGAAGGATGAAAAGGTAGTGAGCGAGAGCGAGAGAGAGAAAGAGAGGGACGTGAAATTAGATAAAGATAGCTGGGGAAAGAGCCTCGGGCGGAGAATATGCTTGGGGAATATAAGAGAGCGTTCGAGTGAAACAGTGACACACCAGATTAGATGTGGAAAAAGAGATGGAAAGAAACCGAGGGATATATACGTGAGGATGAGGGAGAAAGGGAGAGGATGCGATCAAGGGGGATGGGGAAGCTTCGCATACACGCCCACGCGGGTTCTTTCACACTGAGAGTGATAGAAAAAGATGGAGATCCTCGATGGGGGAAAAAGAGAGAGAGAGAGAGAGAGCGAGAGAGAAAGAGGGAAAAAGAAGGAGAGAGACTTACATCGTGGTACGACTACCGCAGCCACGCTTTTACGCTAGACTCAGCATTCCGTCCGGCCTCGTGCTTCATCATCCCTTGCGCGATGGCAGAAGAGAGAGTTACAGAACTGAGAAAACTATGTAGTCTCGGGCAAGCGTGCGTCTCCGCGTTGAGGAGAATGAAGATTATTTCGTGGACGTAATACGGAGGAGGAATGAAAAAAGAGTGACGAAGGAGGTATAGGAACCGTGTTGACGATTTTCCATAGTATTCGACGTTTTTGCAAATATGCATCAAAATGTCCTTCATAAGGATATAACATTTCTTTTTTTATTTCAATTAAAACGCGTAAATTGACGAAGTAAAGCCGATTTATTATTGCCCTATCACGGTTTGCCGGACCAGAACTTGATAGCGGCCTGACCAGGCTACCGGAACGATAATTCCAGTAGGAAAATTTGTCAAGCCGATTTTTTGAATATTTTCATTTAAAAGACTTTGCATGAACTTGTCTCGATGAAAGTTGGCACGGTTTGCGGTAACAAGCACTTGGCGTAGTTTATTTTAGGAATATTTCAGGGTAAAACGAATAAAATTAGGGCATACGCTATAAAGAATGTTGACTTTGAAAAAATAAGAGGCACCCTTATGTCTATCCATTTTAACACGTGTTTACACGCACACGAAAACGCTTTTTCAAAAACGGACTTCTATGGAAACTGCGAACTTCGGGGACTCGTGATTTGCGACGAATATTAGAACAATTAAAAAAACGAACTGCTGTTTGAGCCCCTATGTGATAATTACAGGTAATTAAAGAAGCCCATATTGGATAATTATTTTAAATATTGGAAAAAAAGAAATAATTTTAGTAAATATATTTTTATTATTTTGATATTATAACTATATTTAAATATTAGTAAATTTATAATATAATTTGGAATAACTTGAATGATTCCAATTTCCATATATATATATATATATATATATATTTTATTATTAATGTTAAATTGAATAAAATAAACAAAAACAAACAAATTAAATAAAACAACATTAAATTTATTAAGAGAAATGTGAAAAATGATCTTTACAACAGACAGATTTAATGGCACCGAACGTTGGCTACGTGTAACGTATTTCAAATATTCTTTTTCCATATGCACGGCAGGCACACGGACGCACATATGAGGACGAAAAGCATGCGGGCCGAATTGCATATTTCCGTTTCTTTTCTCTCATATTTTAATATTCACACGAACGTGCAGTAGAGCAGGGCATGCGCGCAAACGCGCACTTCAACACCAAGAGCGAAGGCAAAAGCAGCACGGGTAGTGACGCGACGCCCGCACCTCGTGTCTCTCTCCGTTTCTCTCTTCTTTTCTCTCTCACTTCCTCTTTGCCGCTAGCCCTCAATCTCTTTTAGTAAGACGGAGATGAAAGCGCGAAGGACCCGCGTTGCACATGCCACCACTTTTCTACTCATCTCTTCGTGCGGCTGCACACGCTTTTTTTTTTTCACGCGCACGAGAAATCCCGTTTTTTTTTTTTGAATTCGTCAATGCGACGACGATCACACGAGATATAGTTTATTTTTTTTTTTTATTTCGTGGATTTTAGTAGCAGACGGTTTTTTGTTTGTTTGGGTTTGTTTGGGTTGAAGGTACGTGATAGAGTGTAGATACCGATGAAAACGCTGATAACCCAATGATAACGATAGCGACGACGATACAGCTCCGTTAAGGAGCCCGTAAAAGCGTCAAATTTGATGGACTTGAATTTCGCATCGTTGGAATCCAATGATATTTTTTTTTTTTCTCATTTTTTTCATTCACATAAATCTACCACCAGAGCTCAAAATCTTATCGACTATCAAGAAAATTCAGTTAAACGATTTTCTCACTGGCGGCGCAGCGGCTCGCATTCTCCATTCTTACCGACTGCGCTTGCATCCTTCCGGAGAATGTTATATCTTTTAGAAAAATCTAATATTCTTTTTGACTTGGCACTTGTCACTTGTTCACTGCGCTAATTCGTAACCTCCGTCGTTACGATAGCTACCGTAATCTGCAGCAGGGAAAAATGTCCAAAAAGTATTCTAGAATAGGTTTTTCTCATTTTCCCAGTCGAATTTTGCACTTTCGGCAAAAACTCGGGCAGATTCGTAATCAGCGGAAAATTTCCGATTAAATAGACCCTTTTAAGAGGTTAAAAACGGAAAAAAAATTTTTTCGACCTCCCCTGGCCATTTTACCAGAATCTCAAAAAACACGATATTTCAAAAGGTCGTACGGTGGGCTTCTTATACG
>JAPYZI010002774.1:0-21298 GCA_030523105.1 Ophioninae sp. A BG-2022a | reverse complement strand
TTTTTTTCTCCCCCCCCCCCCCTCCCCTCCCCCGTCGTCCCTCTTCGACTCTCTCGGAAGGCACAAAAGCTCACAAACGCTTCACAAAGGAACAGCACACACGTTGACTCAACGTGACGTCCGTGAAGCGGACCAAAGAAGAAGGAAAACGTTAGAGAGCGAGAGAAGCAAAAAAGAAATCTTCCAAAGATACGCGACCGAATACTCGGTACACAGGGCAGCAGCTGCGCTCGTCTCAAATTTTACTCTCTCGCGTCTATCATGGAGCTTGGTCGGACAACCCGCTGTCTCGTAGAGTAAAAGCCTCGAGCGACACTTTTTCTTTCCTTTTCCTCCTATTTCGAACTCCGTCGAACGCGGAAAAAAAAAATCGTGGCGAACTTTTTGGAATCTCGATTTCGGTCAATAACGCGAAAAAAATCGTAATCGTGAGGATGCTGTCGCGAAAGAGGAATTTTTCGTTTTGTTTTCGTGATTTTATCTGAATATAATTTATATTATTTTTATAATTTTGTATTATTAGATTTGTTATATATGGGTATATTTATTTATTGTGTTTATTGAATTTAAGAGAAACTAAAGCTCGATTTTTCGATGGGAACTTTGACAGTGATGAGATAAGGGATTTCGAAAAATTGGGAGCTTCCGTCGATCTTCTACATTTCCTCAATATATATATATATATATATATTTTTTTTTTAAATTATATATAATTGATTTGTGTTACTTAAATTATATATATCAAATAATGCAATAAATTCAAAAGTTATTTTTGGAAAATGCGATACTTAAATTCTATTGAGAATTCATAAAAATAACGTGCTAATAACGACTTGAAAAAAAAGGAAAAACATTTGAGAAATTAAAAAATTATCAATTTTCGATACATTCGAACGATGCGAGTTTTAACGTGATAAACGTAAATGAATAAACGAGCTGATGAATAAATAAAGAGACAAATAAGTAAATAGATATTGAAAAATAAATAAGCAGTGAATTAAAAAATAAATAAATAAATAAATAAGTAAATAGATATTGAAAAATATAAGCAGTAAATAAAAAAAAATAATAATAATTAATATATTGTATAAAATAATGGCGTACAATTAGGTACGCGAATCGTAGTTCAAAGTTTTATAATTCGAAACGGGAATTGAATTTATATAACCACGAGTGGTGAAAGACACGATTTTCTAATAAGCCTAATTGCTTGGCCGCGTGTACGACAGGCTCTGGACACAGGTTTTTTTTATTATTCCCGGGCAAGCGCTCTTTTTTTTTCGCGATGTTAGAATGAAACGAAAAGTTTATAAAAAATATTGTGAAGTCAAATCGTTCCGAAAAAATCTGAAAAAATTCTCGAGTGCCTTTCGGAGATAGTACAATAACATAAAAAATGGCGGGTGAAATCGACACGGAATGCCCCATATATAATAACATTATATTCATATATATATAATAAAATACATAATATCATAAATGTTAATAATAATAATAATAATAATAATAAAATGCATAATAAACATTATTATAACCTCCTTAACATAAATACAATAGCGCATTGATGTTTGAACGAGAAATATGATCCAAGCTGGCTCGTCTCGTAGCAAGCAGACGAGAAATTTTCTCAGGAAGATCTGTTGCTTCCGGCACGCAGATTATATTGTTCGCGTCGCTCTTCGGCTCGAGAATCTTCCTCGGTCGGCGGGTATCTTTCTCTCCTTTTTTTCGTGGGACACATGCAGGCTTTTCGTCGACAAGAGGGAACCCTGACCCCGACAAAGGAGGGAGGGACAGCGTGTGCTCGCGGATGAAAGATTTCTTTATTTTTTTTTTTTTCTTTTTTGTCCTCTCGGTTCGTGCGAGCTGCGCCGCAGAACTCGCCAAGTTAGCCAGGAGGGATGGCGCTTATTGTTGCGGCTGATACACGGAGCTCGCCCATTCTCCTCGGCGCACAACAGCCGATCGTCGATTTGTTTACTTCCAAAAATAATGTCACTTAAAAACACGTTTTTCGTCCAAGTTGTCGATACAGAAAAACGTTTTAATTTGATGCTATATTCGATTTAGGAGAGACGCTCAAAGGAGGGGGGGGGGCACTAAATTGATGACGGGTTTAGGATTGTTTAAACAGAAAAAAAAATGAAAAAAATGTGAATTATTTTTTTTTTCATTTTTTTTCTTCTCAGCTTTGTAATGTTTCTTGTTGATTTTTTAACGATGAACTATTTAATGAATTTTATGAACTGTTTAAACTGTTATAATTTTTTCGCAATGGTTGATAGATATAAAAAAATAGTTTGAATAGAAAATGTAAACAAAATATGAAGAAACGTTTGATTATTTAAAATATTCACGATATTTTGAAAAGTTCAATTATTCAACATTTTCAAGATTTTTCGAAATTCATATTTTTCTTTCCGAATTGTTATGATTTTTCCCAAACTTTTGATAAAACTAAGAAAAAGTTGTGCATATAAAGAAACAAAATGAAGAGTAAACACTTGATTATTTCAAGTATTCATAGTTTTTTAGTCATTTTTATGATATTTGCAGAAGTTACAAATTTATTTGTCGCTTTACGATATTTTGAAAATCAAATATTTAAAAAAAATTGGTATAAAGTTTTTCGTAAGATTTTGATAATCATGAAAGAAACTGGAGCGATGATGGAAGTCCGGAAGAGGGAACGTTAGGGGAACGATTCGACGTTTGTTTGTTTTCTTTTTGTGTGGTTCGTGAGAATATTTTAAGAGTGCCGCGATGATTCGCCTGCACGAGATGAGAAGCAGCACGCATGGCGTTCTTTCAATTGAGCTTTAATTCAAGCCCGAGGACGAAGTACGGCGGTATATACATGTATACTGGCATTTTTCATTCGTTTGCTGTAACTATATACAAGTGCCGCATCGGGTATTTTCTCGCTGCCCCTTTGGCCGCTGTTCTGCCCCCGGATATTTTCCATTCCGTTACTCTTTTTTTATTTTCAATTTCTTCTTATTTTTTCCACTTTTTATCGCAAATATCTGGTATAAATAAAAATAAATTTTCATTTGTAAAAACTGATCTTTCCAGAGTTGCGAAACTTTGAAGCTTCACATTTTTTTTATTATTATTATTATTAATATTATTAATATTATTACTATTTTCATCGTCACAACGGCGTTTTTCGTCGTGAATTAACTTATAAATAATAGTTTATGAATGCCATTAGTGATTATTAAATTCAATCGCTCGTTTAATTTTTCACGAATTAATATTTATAAATTTATAAATATTACAATTTATTATTTAAAATTTATAATTATTACCGTCGTCGTTACAATCGTGGTTTTTGTTGTTGTTGGGTGAATTTATTTGTAAATGTTTATTTATTAAGCTCATTAATAATTATTTAGTTATTATTTATATACCAATACGTAATTATTGTTGTCAACGTCGTAATTGTTTTTTTGTTCGTTGCAAATAATACTTATAAACGATTATTTGAACTCATCAGTGATTCTTGATTTTACACATTCGATTTACTTTTTTTATTACGAATTTTATAATTAATAAATTCGTAATGAAATTAATGAATAAAGTGTACGATAAAAATAATCGAATGAATAAATAATTTATAACGAATAAGAATTGCATAATCATATTATTGATTATATATGTTATATAAATGATAATCCAGTCGTAATAATAATACTTCAATAATATGCATATACGATATTTGGCGCGCTTCTTCAAACGCCTGATTTATTAACGTGCGTACCCTTCGGAGCGCGAATACCGCAATAAAACGTCGACGTATTCGCGTACGTGGGTAGCGCGATTTTTGAAATGTCGAAATATACGAAATACGGTTGGATACGTTGTATCACTACGAGGAGTAAATAACCGCGGATCGGATTGAAAAGAAAGCGATCTTGGGACAACGATCGTACGTTCGAGATAAAGCGAGAAAAAGAGAAGGACTATACGCGTGCGTACTCCACCATTGTTTCCCAAATTATGCAACGGGCCACACTCGTTCGGACGAAATTCGACGGGGGCGAAAAAAAAGCGGAGCATCGAAGAGCCTTCGATCGATCTGAGAGCGAACGAACGCTCAAATTGGCAATAACCCGAAAACACTTCGTTTCCTTCGTTCGAATGACTCACCGAAATATTTGCCTGGCTCGAGACCCGAATCTTTGTCGAGACCGCAGATGACAAAATAATCCGCGAATCTCGTCGGATGTTGGTCCGGACCACGTATTATTCCGATACTCCCGTTCATCATCTTCTCTTCCCACGCACTCCGCACGTTTCTCGAATGATAACCCCTTTTTTCCTTTGTTTTTTTTTCGTTCGTATCCCTTCAATATTCACGATCGGACCCACCGCACTTTCTCACGTAAATGATTCGCTCTCGAAGAGCATCCCGATAACTGTCATTTCTCGCGGCGAGTGGGAAGGCAACCGTAACAGCTGATGTTGACGCGAACGGGACGAACCTCACTCTGGGAATAATTGATCTGTACTGCAGGAACGAGACGCGAAGTTGGTCGCGATTCTTCGAACACGGATACAGCGACACAACGCGAGAGGGAATGTCGTTACGCGGTTATGGAAACTCGGCGACACTAACGCCCTCGCGGCGAAAACTCGTGATACTGATGCAGAGCACTTGGTTTTAACAGGAAATTTTGAACGCCTTTTATTATATAGTGCTTGAACTACATGCAGAAATTTTTTTTTCAATCTTATACAGTACGTATTATACCTAATTTATCAAAATCCATTTTTCTAACGACCTGAGTAGGCTAAGTGGGTAGGGAAAGCCCAATAGTTGGAATTTTCATAATGATCTCTCTATTAGCACGTTACATCCGGTCGGTAAAAATCCAACTCTCCCAAACTTCATAAATTGGACAAATGAGAGATGGCGGGTGTTCACTGTTCAACAGAGGACGAGTATCGTTGAAATGAATAATTAAAAATCCTTATGATGGAGTTCGCAATCAACCTCAAACCGTTAAAAACACCGAAAACTCAAGTTTTTTACCCTAAAGTCGTAAAGTATACACAACTAGAATTCCCTGGATATCGAAACATTATTGCACTACCCGCGCTTGTGACAAACGAGTTCGTATGCATTTTTCTTTTTAGTTTCGCGCTGCGACTGTTTTATCGATGCTCGCCGAGCTCTGAGATTGCAGGCCGCGCCGATCGACCTCGCCGGCGCCACCATCCGTCCATGTGCGTCCAAAGAGAAAACATCGATTCGGCGGTCTCCCTGCCTCCGCCGAATGACAGTACTTTCTCGTGTCTGTTTTAGCGTTGTTTTTGCGGGCGTAAAATAATTGAGTCTTTCCGTCACGTCGATAGTTTTCGTACAAGATCGGGAAACTGTACAGTGTGTTAAAATGTTCGGCGATTGAGGCGCACGGGGTAAGTTTTCTCGGATAATCGAGACGATCGGGAGCGTTCGAAAAATGGAATCACGCCCGTTGAGACATTGATATTCGCATGGAAAAGATGAATCGGTAATGACAGTAGCACGTAAATTTGCATTTTCGAAGCTTGTTTTTACGTCTTGCACCTAATAATTGATGACGAACGGGGAGTCGTAATAATTCATTCGTATCATAAAAAATGGAGTCATTTTCCAATTCGCTTGTCACTTTCAAATTGCACAGTTTCTCTACACTTTAATTGTGATCATCAATCATTTCTGCGTTCGAAATCGTTCAGTTTTAAAAACGTTAATCCATAAAATGGGATTTTAATTTCACAGTGACGACAGAATAATTCACGAAATTACTCATTCTGAAGGACACAATTTCCTCTACTTAATTCGCTGTAAACATTCACTTCATTTACAGAAGGTTATGATTGAAAATGATTAGAGAAAAGGTTGAAGATACGAATTATATGTATATCTCCTAATTTTACAATTTATAGGTAATATGTTCATAAAAAAATATAAAACAACATATGCACTGTAATTTACAAAAAAATATTGTTAGAAGATATTTTTAGTTCTATCGCTTATTATTTAATTCAATAGAATTTAATTCTTGGATCAGAATATGATAGCTCCCGTATAACCTATTAATATTTATTGAAATATCACTTCAATCAAAATTATAATTATATAATATAATTATTGCAATAATAATAATAAGAAATAATAATAAAAATAAACAATGATAATGATACGTTACTAATGAATGTTGTAAAAAATCATTGATATGTTCAAAATTAAATTCATTTCATTATCAATGCGTCGCTACGAACTTCAGATTGACAAGAACTAAATCATATATCAAAGTTCTGTATTTCGCAAATCAATTACAACTGAGACCTAGCAGAAAATTAATTTCCACTCAGTACGAACATCTACCTGCAATTATAATTCGATTGTAATCTTATTATTAACAAAATTTATTGTCGAATACAAATGAAATATTAAACAATTGATTGTAGTTAATCGGAAAGACAAAAACGCAGCAGCGATGTCGTCAGTACAGCGCGCGTTTGCTCACAAGCTGAGCAAGCAACACGCCGCCGATGTTAGGCGTCAGATAGCGACGTCTACATCGTACTCGAGGGATTTGTCAAAGAGTGGAAGCAGCGTGTCTGGTTTCTCGTCTACCGTAAGCGCGACTACTCCCATTATCATTATCGGCTTCGCACAAGTTGTGGTTGTCATTAATTACTATTCCGAATCTTCCGAATGCTCGTTTCAAATACTCGGGCACACAGATGTCGCTCTGCGAGGTTTTGGAGCCTTTGGATTACGAGGATTTCCTGGTGCAGCATCAGACGGTTCTGGACAGGGATCCGCTTCGTCCGATACTAGATTTTCCACCCGGCGATGTGGAACTGAAAGTCGTCAAGCGGAAAATTCGTACGGAGGAGCCCGTCGTGCCCCTGGAATCTCTGTGAGCTGATAATGTTGATTTAAACAATTTTAGACGTATCCAACCCAAAAATTTTTCCACGTAACAATCGATACGCCAGCTCTGGTACTTTTTGTCACTTACCCTTCAATTATTTTTGTACATCAATGGATACAGAGACACAGTATCGCCGTACGTGAAGCGATGCATCGATAGTTTCACATCGGACTGGACTGTGGTGCAGAGGCGTTACAGGGGACGAGCATCGCCGATAGGTCGTGACAGATTGCTCCAGGAAACGCCGAGGCAAGATTTTGAGGTTGATCAGGAAGACGCGAACGGAGGAGTTTCGCCAGGTGGTGGTAACGAGGACGAGCAACAGGACTCGAACGCGAGCGAAACGCCAAGGGGTTCTTGGGCGAGTCTGGATCTCCGTCACTCTCAACACGACCCACTGTTGCCCGGTCTGCTCGAGCGCGTCTGTCCCGAGACGATCGATCAGACGAACGAGCAAAAGCGCTCGGAGGATCGTCAGGAGGCTTTGTTCCCGTTGTACGCTTTGCCGAGCTCGCCCGACGACGAGTGGCAAGAGACCAGCCCCGCGCCAGAACCCTCGGAGCCTTTCGCTCATCGCATCCTCGTTAAGTGCTTGCAGCTCAAACTCGAGCTCGAGGTCGAGCCCATTTTTGCTTGTCTCGCGCTCTACGACGCACGCGAGAAGAAAAAAGTCTCCGAAAATTTTTACGTCGACATGAATTCCGAGGCGATCAAACGTATGCTCGAGACTCACATCGCTTACAGCGACACGAGCACTCTCGCGCGTAGCTGCGTCTTCAGCATCAGCAAACCAAGCCCCGATCTCTTTCTCGTCGTTAGACTCGAGAAAGTACTGCAAGGCGATATCTCCGAGTGCGCCGAGCCTTATCTACGCGATGACAAAAATCGCGACAAGGTGAGCACGTCAACAGGAATTCCCTCGGTGAATATTTTCGTTATTTACCATTTTCGAGTAATTATACAAGACCAGGGAAAAGATTTTTTTGCAAATATTTGCTCGCCTTTCGAATAGTCCGCGAGCGTTGATACATTTTAAAAGGTGATTTCGTCTGAAAGCTCCTTGAGTTTTATTCTTTTCCTTGAATTTGAGTTCGACATGGGACAATTTTGCAAATGGTGGCCAGACGAAGAATTGTTTTCATTATTTCTAATTTCCGAGCATTTCAAAAGAACCACTAAACGTTCAAATCTCTGTGATGGTTTTTCATAGTCTTTTCAATGCTCGAAATCGTCACGGTTGTTAAATAATTCATAAAAAGTTGAATTTTTCTTTTTCTGAATTTTTTCAACATAATTTTTTTCCAATCATTCATATTTTATCCACAAAAAATATTATATATTGAAACATTTGAAGGATTGATGTTTCTTTTAATTATACGACTATGTGAGTTTCGCATTTACCAAATTCACTTTTTTTGGTTTTTTTTTCTCACGATGCGTTACTCGAAACAGGTGAAGGCAGCTGCGACGATGACCTGCGAGCGTCTCGGTCGGTACAGAATGCCCCTGGCGTGGACGGCGATCCATTTGTCGGGTGTGATCGGTGGCGGTAGCGCGGGCGGCGACGGCGATAGCACCGGAAGCGCTGGTTCGCTGGATCGTAAATCCGGGAGTTTGGAGCAATGGCGCAAGAAAGTAGTGGAGCAGCCAACGAGGCGAGGTTCCCTCGAGCGTCGTAGTTCCGACAAGAGGCGAAGTTGGTCGCCGGACGATTTCGCTAACTGTCTCGACAGTTTTCGTCCGATCACGTTGACGGTGTCCAGTTTCTTCAAGCAGGAAAGCGAGCGTTTGCGTGACGAGGATCTTTACAAGTTGCTCGTGGAGCTTCGTCGTCCGGGCTCGAATTTGAAACGTCTCAAGTGTCTCCCGGGCATATTGAAATTGGATTTGAGCCCGAGGCCCGAGGAATTGCCGCGCTGTTTGGATCCCGATTTGAGGCGACTCGCGCCTTATCCCGACGAGAAGAATCGTCCGATCAAAGAAATTCTCGAATTCCCGTGCGAGGTTACATCGCCCGAGTTAACGTATAGAAACTTGCTATACGTATATCCGAAAGAGGCGAATTTCAGCTCCAGAACCGGCTCGGCTCGCAATATCGCGGTGAGAATTCAATTGATGGGAGGTGAACAAGAGGCCGACGCGCTCACTGCCATTTTTGGAAGATCCTCGTGTCCAGAGATGACTCACGAGTGTTTCACTTCCGTCTCGTATCACAACAAAAATCCGAACTTTTATGACGAGGTGAAGATGCGACTTCCGGCCGATCTCGGCGCCAAGCATCATCTCCTATTTACCTTTTATCATATCAGCTGCCAGAAGAAAGTCGAACAACCCAACGTCGAGACCCCGGTCGCTTACACGGTGAGGAACTTTTTTCCCCTTCGCCGTATCATCCCTCTCGTTTTTTTATTATCTACCGCGGACGTTTTCCACATTTAATCCACGATTCGTTTTAGTGGTTGCCGCTGTTGCGCGATGGACATTTACAATCCGGTGAATTCAATTTACCTGCTATGCTCGATCCACCACCGGCCAATTACTCCTACATCGCACCCGATGTTCTTCTACCCGGGACGAGATGGGTCGACGCTCATCGAGGCGTATTCACCGTCATACTAGAGCCGGTCTCTAGCGTGCATGCTCAGGACAAGTACATTGACAGGTACATTGAACGATCCAGATCATTCGCGTACACAACGACGATATTGTAGGTTATGATAGGCTGGAATGTGATAGTCAAGAATAACGAAATATGATTTCAGTAAAACAGTTTTAGAGATAAAGGCATTTTTCTGAAACTCGTGAAAATATCTAATTGATAAAGGATTCTCAACCCGGCTCGATCGGTATGGAAGTTCCAGATAGTGGAAAACGAAAGATTTCTCAAACGGCTCTTCAGAATTGGATGAGAGATCCAAAGTTCTTGGATAGGTTAGATCTTAACTTGTGTAATTACGGCGGTATAAAGAATGTTTCATTGTTACTGTGATTGATAGTTCGAGAAACGAAGCTAAACAGAAATTAAAGATCGGATATTACTTCCAGGCAATCCACGAATGTTGCGTAGTCGTGAAAATTAGGATTCCTTGTGCCCATTGATCGATTCCGATCGATTTTGCATATCATCGATGAGAAAACGGCAGCTATAATCGTTTTTCCTTACAGATTTCTGTCTCTCTGCGGTTCGCTGGAAACGTGTCAAGTACCTCCGCGAATAGGTGAGGCGGGTATGGAATCGGAATTGAAATCAGCGCTATTAGAGCTGGCGCGAGCTTCGCACTCGGCGTTGGTGCGTTCGTTGCCCCAGCTGTTCGATCAGTTGATCAGTTTACTGGTGAAGCCGCCGACGTTGCCGTCGCAGTCGTTGAACGTAGCAGCGACGGTTTTCGAAGCTCTGGGTTTGCTGGTGCGAAACGTGACGAACTTGCCGGACGGTCAGTTGGACCCTCACGGTCGTCACGCCTTGTTGGCGACGTATACAGCGTATCAGTGTTCCTTACCGACCGTAACGAACGCCCCGATCGTCATAAGAGCCCAGAGTAATCCGGATCTGCCGTTGGAGGATTTGGAGATGGAGATGCACTCGCGAGGTTTGGACAGAACGGCGTCGATGCGCCAGGAGTCGCCTTCGATGGGTAACCAATCCTCTTCGAGCCGAAGATTGTTGCACGAGGAGCTGGCGTTGCACTGGGTTGTTTCGACGGGGCAAGCTCGAGAATTGGCGATAAATCACGCTTGGTTCTTTTTGGAATTGATGTTCCGCTCGATGGTCGTAAATCTCGCTGAAACCGGAAGTCTCGAGACGACAAGAAAAACGCGTTTCTCGCCGCAGTTCAGCGACGATCTCGCGACCCTTGTCGCCGCATTAACGACGGAAGTGATCAACCGTTGCGGCAAGGATCCCCGCGCAGCTTCAAATCTCGTTCACAGTCTGGGCGACTTCCTGTCCGATCTCTTATCGGTTATGGATCGAGGTTTCGTCTTGTCGCTCGTACGTGCTACTTGTTGCTCGCTCGCGGACGCTTCGATGCACGTTTCCGACTCAGCTGCCCTGTTCGCCCTCAAGCTCGATCTCGTTCGGACCGTTTGTTCCCACGAGCATTACGTGGCTCTCAATTTACCGTTCGGCACGGGTTACACGTCCGGTTCGGCGCCCGCTTCACCCAGCCCTTCAACCGGAAGCTCCGGTAGTCTCATATCCACTCTGGTGCCTGGCGAGCGGGCTCGATTTTCCGAGCTCAGCCAGGAGTTTCGTCAACAACACTTCCTCGTCGGTCTCGTCCTTACCGATCTCTCGAACACCCTCGAAATACCGAATCCAATGCTGCAGAACAAAGCGATCGGGACTGTGCGGTATCTTATGGGAACGCACGACAACGATCCACGCTACGCCGAACAATCGGCAAAAGCTCGGGTCGCTGCTCTCTACTTGCCCCTACTCAACATAATGATCGACGCTCTGCCCCAACTCTACCACTGGGACTCGAAGGACAAAAGCGTTTATACCGACGAAACCGCCTCCATCACGCAATCGGTCGCCCTCGCGATCGCTGGCGGCGCCAATGCTGATCATCTGACCGGCACCCAATGCCGAGTATCTCTCAGCTCCGAACCTACCAGACATCTTCTCATGTGCTTCTTATGGGTCCTCAAGTGCCTCGAGAGATCGGCACTCGCCCAATGGTGCTCCGAACTCAGCTCTCGACGTGTACTCAGCTTTCTTCAGGTTCTCAACATCGCAACCGCCGCCTTCGAATACAAGGGCAAAAAAGCCCTCAAACGGTTGCCCCCGCAAGCTGCCGTTACTAGCGATATACGATCGAGACTCGAAGACGTTATACTCGGACAGGGCAGCGCCCGGAGCGAAATGATGCTGCGCAGGAAGGAAAGAATCACCGGTGACAAACTCCGCTGGCGGAAGGATCAGATGCCTTATAGGTTAGAGCGCTTAAAACGCTTTAACAAGCTTATGTCACAATTCTTTTTTCCCTCAAATTGAGCTATAGATCCACGTTCACAAGTAACGAATAAGTGAATTACTATCGCTGTTCTTTCTCCCATTAAAAACAAAATTTTTAAGGTTTTTTTATTTATTTAAACATTTTTTATCTCGGGGTCTTTATTTTTTAGAGCGAACGACCAGCCTGAGGGTCGTGCCGTTGAGCAGGACGCTCACATCGAGGGCGCGCTAGCAGCCGAAGCTTCGCTGGTAGTGCTTGATAGCTTGGAATCGGTTGTCCAAGCAGACGGCGGTGGAGGTTAGAGTAGTAACGGCTACTTTTTACTGGGTGACTTGAAATTCGATCTATTGTTCCAAAGGGGTCATTCTAGTGCTCATTTGAAACATATAAAGCCTTCATTTTGGCAACTGGAAATCAGGTTCCGAATACGATGTCCTCTTTGTTTCTGACGATCGCTAGAACGATTCCCGTCAAGGAATAAGTCAAAATTCCAATCACCATGCATATAAAAATCCTACAATCGAGTACAAATGAAACAAAGAACTTCTTACTCAGGTGCCGTCGTTGGAGCTGTTCTGAAGGTTCTCCTACGCGCCTTAGCGAGAAATCAGAGCACCTCGGTGCTTCAACACATGTTTAACACCCAGCGAGCCCTTGTGTTCAAGTATCACAGCGCGCTGTTCGATGAGGAGAGCGAGCGTTGCGGCGATTTGTGTCTGACACTGCTCACTCGCTGCAGTTCTCCCCTGAGCGCCATAAGAAGCCACGCGGCCGCCAGTCTTTATTTGCTGATGAGACAAAACTTCGAAATTGGAAATGTACCGATTGTTTCGTTTTTTCTTATTATTATTTATTTAATTTTTTTGTCTTTCGATCTTTTAATATTTTATTACAATTATTAATAACCATTATTATTTAACAATAATATTATTTAATATTTTAATACTTTTATTGCTATGATTATCAATCAATGTAGATTAATTTTTTAGATTTGCGCTTTCGCTAATTATATTGCTATTTCAATTTCATTATCGGTGCTATGCATTATCTTAAAATATGATTATTATTATTATTATTATTATTATTATTATTCCATATGTATTAACA
This sequence comes from Ophioninae sp. A BG-2022a, assembly GCA_030523105.1. Lineage (NCBI taxonomy): Eukaryota > Metazoa > Arthropoda > Insecta > Hymenoptera > Ichneumonidae > Ophioninae sp. A BG-2022a. Next base: position 8,295 of record JAPYZI010002774.1, on the reverse strand, counting down.
TTCATATCTTCTTTTGTTATTCAGAATTTTGCAAGGGTAAAGATGCAAGTGACGACATCTCTGTCCGCCCTGGTTGGCCGTGGCCGAGCGCCGAGCGAGGGCGCTTTACGGCGTGCTCTTAAAACCGTTCTCGTTTACGCGGAGAGAGACGCCGAACTCGCCGACACGAGCTTTCCAGAGCAGGTGAAGGATCTACTATTCAATCTTCACATGATACTCTCCGATACCGTCAAGATGAAGGAATTCCAGGAAGATCCGGAAATGCTGCTCGATCTGATGTACAGGTATGACGACGCAAAACGTCTCGTTTTTGTTTTTTTTTTTTTTTTGTATGAAATCACGTTCGTAAACGTTCCCTGTTATACTTTACTTTATATCGCTGTTATTGTTATTACCGTCATCATCAGGTATCTTTTTTGCTTACGATAATTGTTACAATGTTGATTATCATTATTTACTATTTACGTTTATTCTTCTTAGTACTCATATTATTAATATTATTATTAATATTGTATATTAATTAATTAAATAAACTAATTTTTCTGTTTGCTGTTTTTTTTTCATTACTGAAGAATCGCGAAGGGCTATCAGGGCTCGCCCGATCTAAGACTAACCTGGCTAGCGAATATGGCCCAACAGCATATGGAGAGAAAGAATCACACGGAGGCGGCGATGTGTCTGGTGCACAGTGCAGCGTTGGTTGCCGAATATCTTCACCTTTTGGAGCCCGGTGGAGGTGGACGTCCGATCGGTGCGGTTGCACTTAGTCCCGTGAGTCCGAACGCTCTTGAGGAAAGCGCGGTCGGCGATGACGTCCTCGCACGCCGGGAGGAGGGACTCTGTCTCGGACCTGATTTCTCCGAGAGCGGTTTGGCTGGTTTACTCGAACACGCGGCGAACTCGTTTCACGCGGCTGGCATGTACGAGGCGATACCTGATGTTTATCGGGTTTTACTGCCGATCGCTGAAGCGGCGCACGATTACAAAAAGCTGGCCAATATCCACGGGTACTGAGACGTTTCTTCACTTTTAAAAGGGAGCCCCATACCCTCCGCCCTTCAGACGCCGATCAGAGTGTTAATTTCCCACGGATTTTCCGAATGGCTCTTCAGAATTTCATCAACTTTGACTGGATAATGTCAAATTGATAAACGAACAGTTGTTTTGTCCCCAAATTTCTCAAATTGAAAAAAAAAAATGCAGATTCTATTACCATGCGAGCGCCGTGATGGAAATTATGTAAAAAGAGAGTTTGACTAACGCCACAACTTGGAGCGGAGAAGAGCCGAGTAGCCATATTAAAAACACACATTTTGGTACCCGAATCGTACAATTTCATCACATATTTGTGGAAATCCGTGGGAAAACACAATTTTTAAGTATTTCTTTACCATTTCGAGAAAATATCGTCCGACATTTGTGACGTTTAGTTTCTGCGAATATCGAAGCAACATAACCGTGGCTCGCGCTAATTTTGTTTTATCGACGCGAGCCCAGGCTGCATCGAAGTATCGTCGCGGGTGCATTAAGTCTTAAGATTTGTTTAAATATCAAGTTGAGTCTTATCTTAAGTTTTTTTTAACCCGTTTGTATACGAACGCGAACTATTCAGTTGAAAATCGCTGATTATCCCGAGCTTTGATGCAAATCGGTTAAATATTCATGTTAAGTTTCGATTTAAATATTCTTGATCTCGAAGTATAGCAATCTGGTACCTTGGTCGCATTTTCAAAATTCACTACGGTCTCTTCGGAAATACGAATTTTCAAATTGCGATATAAACGTTTATTAACATTACAGGAAACTTCACGAGGCTTACACCCGAGTCGAACAACTGGCGGGAAAACGAGTTTTCGGGACGTATTTCCGTGTTGGATTTTACGGCGCCCGTTTCGGCGATTTGGCCGGCGAGGAATTCGTCTACAAAGAACCAACGCTCACAAAGCTGCCCGAAATATTTTCGCGTTTGGAAAATTTTTATGCGGAACGCTTCGGCACTGAAAACGTGGTTATTATAAAAGATTCGAATCCTGTGGACCCCAGTAAACTCGAGCCTGACAAGGCCTACGTGCAGATCACTTACGTCGAGCCATATTTCGAGCCCCACGAGTTCCGGCATCGACCAACCGTTTTTCATCGTAACTTCAATATCAGTGAGTCTCTTTATCTGTCTTTATTCGATTCTCTTTATTCCCCTTTCGTTGTTTTTTCACGAGAGTGCCGCAATCCGGTTCAGTCAGAACTCCACGAAATTTCAGTAGATAATATTAAATTATTGAGCGAAGTATTGTTTTCTCATCAAACTACTTGAATCGAACACGTGAAGAAAAAATCTTCCCGTCGCTTTTAAGAAAAGTTCTAAAACTGCTTAACTACAAAAAAATGAATTATTATAAATCAACAGGCGAATAATCGATCTAATGAAGCATTTTTACATTTTACCAGAACGTTTCGTGTACGCTACGCCGTTTACACCAGGCGGTAAAGCCCACGGTGAGTTGAGGGAGCAATGCAAGCGAAAAACAATACTGACGGTGGCGACGCATTTCCCTTATCTGAAAACGAGGATTCGCGTTGTCGCGCGAAAGCAGATAGTATTGAGTCCGATCGAGGTCGCGATCGAGGACATACAGAAGAAAACGGCGGAAGTGGCTGCGGCGACGGCGCAGGAGCCCCCGGATCCAAAAATGTTGCAAATGGTGTTGCAGGGCTGTATCGGAACAACGGTGAATCAAGGACCAGCTGAGGTTGCGATTGTTTTTCTATCAGGAGTGCGCGAACAAAACGCTCAACCTTCGAGGTTGCAGCACAAGCTGCGACTTTGCTTCAAGGATTTGTTGAAGAAGTGCCTGGACGCGTTGAGACGCAACAAGAATCTCATTGGACCGGATCAGCGGGATTATCAAAGGGAATTGGAGAGAAATTATCAGAGATTGACGGAGCGTCTGGCACCTTTGATAATTTGGCGATAAATCGTAATCGAGGTGACCGATCCAAATTCTCATAGAGAATATGGATTTGCAGAGGAAAAACGGAGGAAGGGTCATCGAACGTTCATGTATTCGAACGTTAGAAATCCGATTCTTTCCTTCCGCCTCTTTTCTTCCGCGTCCAAAGTTTCCAATGATGTACGTCCGTTCGACAAAACGGACGTTCAATTACCAAAGAATAACTGCTGCAACGACCCTACGATATAATCCATGCCGCGAAGTGTATTATCGCCGCGTCTACTGCCACGCAAGCGTGTTTTGCGATGCCAATCTCGTTTCGTGGCGCAGTCTCGGTTACCGAGTCAAGGACGATAGTAAAGAAGAAACGTATGCGAAGGAAAAGGTTCCCGGAGCCTTTTTCTTTTTATTTTTTAATTGCGATCGTGAAGATCGCGCGTCAAGCTCGTGGCCAATCAGAATAATACGCACGCACACACCCACATTCGTATATTATAATGTATACATTAATATATACAGGATGACTGGAAATTCTATGCATTTCTTCTGAGGGCTAAAAGTAGACATCGTTTGATAAGGTCGTATAGTGTTCTTTCCGAAAATCGGCAAGTTGAGAATAATCAGAGATTTCCTGTTCTTTTTTTCTGTTCAACTCTCGAGTTTGATTTTATCAAAAAGTTATTTAAGATACGAAATAACATAAAAATTGCCGATATTTCCAATTTTTATGTTACGTATGTAAAATCACGAGACAAATTGAACCAAAAAACAAGTGTCCTTCGCATAAACAGTAATAGTCTAAAAAAAAACCAATTATGAAACATTACGTATAAAGGAGTCCGATAACTTTCTTATCAATTTTCCCAAAAATATACAAACGTATAAAATATACATTTTCACTATTTATTGCAAGTGCGGGTTACTTTTAGTCCTAAGAAGGAATTTATCGGAAATTTATATAATTTCCAGCCACTCTTTATACACGTATATATATTACCGACTCGAATGTATTGGGTTGGAAAGAAAGTAATTCCGAAATTATTTTCAATCCAATATTTGTACGCGTGTGGGTGGGCCTGTGCATTTTTTATACATGCGCCCACTGAAAGAAGATGGTTAGAATTATTATATACGCATAATTAATGAGAGCTTGCAATATTTATATACGCGAATATTCGTATCTTCGACAGGAACAAACATATTTTGTACTTGAACCGAGTCAGTCTCAGTTTAACTTTCTGACGTAAGTTCGATATTAAAAAAAAAAAAAACATGGCAGGGAAAAAAGACAACCGGAAGAGGGGTTAACGGAAATTTTGCAAATTCTCAGGAACTCGACTCCTCAGTGATAAAGCAAGATAGTACGTAGCGTTAGTTCAACGAATTGTGGCCGTCGCGAGATATCCAAACGACAGCGACTACATTATGTAAAAGCGACAAACAAGAAAAAAACAAATACGAGAAACGTCATTTTTTTTTTGTTTTCACATCTCACCCTCCAAGGTTCGCGATTTTGCTGCCGGGGACTTTTCAAGGTCAACCAAAAATCAACGTTCTCACGGTTCAAAGGTGAGTATCAATGAACGATAGTTCATACGCTCTAGTAATAATTCCAACTTTGGATAGCTGGTTTAAAAGAGTTAGTCCGATATGGGGAAATCGTGGATTCACCTAGATAATTTCGTACATGTTTAGCCTAACAAATAACTATTTCTTTAAAATTGATTTCTTTCTTCACGGGTACGCACTGTTACGTCTTTGCATATCTGTATAACCGGCATAGATATTTTTGACGACTAATATTATTCCGAATAAAACATATTTTAAAACGTACTTTTAGTACGATAATAATATTCGTCCGAACCCGTACATTTTCCAAAAACTATAAAAATTACGAAAATATCAGTAGAAAAATGTGATGCGAGGAAAATGTAAGAAAAAGTAAAAAAAAAAACAAAAAAAACATGGAAGATCTGACTCTTCACAAAAATAGTCCTAACTCGAACAATCTTTGATTTAAAAAAATGGATCAGCTGATCAATTAAAAACATTCAATTGACTGGGGTAGTAGTTGGAGCGACGACTGTCACTGTATCCGTAACGATATCTCTATTCAGGTCATGAAAACCCATAACCTGAATATTTCAATTTCAAAATTGCCGTTTGTTGAAAATTAAATAAAAAATCTCCGATCTACAGAACCGTTTAAACCTTTATTATTCAAGGCGTAAATTTAAATACTTTTTTGTAGAATCCGATAGATCAACGAATAATAAAAAAACTAACTTTCTAAATACTTTCATTTTACACTTTACCAGTGATATTTGGTATTTATGAAACAAATAGCGCCATCTAGTTAATTTTATCGTTACTCGATTGAACGAATAGACATTCTACACCCCACGTAACCTGAAAACCAAAAATAATAAACGCTTTGACAATTAAGAAGGATGAAACGGTATGTACCATACGATATAGTGAGCTAACGAGAGAATTGTATATTTCGAATTTGTAGGTTACGCATAGACTACTCGATGTTACGGGCGCGTACAGTATACGCATTAGGGCCAATCTTAGTGCGTTGTATTTTCAGTATGTCTCCGCAATCCGACAACAATACGACGAGTTCTATCTAATTAGGTTAATGCTCTCAACATTCTCGAAAGTGCATTCACTGGTAAAAGCCTCCATCCATTCTCCCTCTCGTTCCTGCTCGTTTCTCTTACCGGAAGTCTCTCGCGTTGAGGATAGGCTTCTCTTATTTCTGTATTTCTTTTTTACACTTCCCTTCTCATCCTGCATGCATCTCGTTCCCGGGCTTTGAGGCTTTTCTGCATTAAAAAATATATATATATATATATATACATGCATACACATAAAGGTGTATATGTATGTGTATTCCGAAATATACGTATGCCAAAACTTATATAGGTATATAAAAGAGCTTAAGCTGACTCGGAGGATATGGGAGGGTAGAAAACGTTGAATCGACATACCCCACAGAAAATGCTTCGTTTTACTGCCTCGCGCCACGTGATCCGATTTGAAGATCCCCGAGATTTGTCTCCTCCCATCTCCCTTCTCTTCCTTCGTGGTCTTCAAGTTTGCTTCTCTTTTCGAGAACTCGTTCCAACTCATTTGCAACCTCACCAATCTCTGTGTGCTCGTATATTCTTCTTTGTGCTGACAAATTTTTTATTACAAAGGACAACTTGGATTAGTATGTATATATTTTACGGGCAATATGTAGAATCCTGGTTTCTTTGTGATAACCTTTCACTTTTAATGGTTATCCGAAGCGCTGAGTTAAAAGGAAAGTCACGAAAGATTGAAGAATAAGGTACGAGGTACGTGGACAAATCCAAACAAGGAATCTCGAGCGAACTGCTGGAGTTATTGTTTTGTTTAATTATTTCTTAATTAGTTATAAGTGTTGCCTAGGTATTCCATAAAAATATTGCATTTTACGCATTGTTGGTTAAAATATATATTCATATTTATTATAATAGACGTTGGTGGTTGAATCGTCAGGTAATCACTTCAGCAGTCTTCGAGTTATCGTATTAATAGTGGATTGACTAGTCAATAGAATATCTATAATTTGTTGAGTTTGAAAATATAAAAATACAATATATTTAAGCATAATAATATTTATTATGAGAAAATAATTATTCGAGAAGTGTTGGTAATAAACGTGTTCAATTATTATTATCAAAAATGAAGTACCAAAATAGAAAACAGCTTGAGTATTTTTACGATTTCTTCAATAATTTTTTACGGGCAAATCATCGATATAATCAATCTCATTATTTTTGCATAATCTTTATTAATATTTAAATAAGATTTACAAATTTTTTGAAGTCGAAATATATAATATAATATTACAGTGGCCGACAGGAAGACATCAAGTAAAAGAGTTGCTTGACCGTGACCAAGATTGTGGCTGTTCTGCTCATCGGAAATCAAAAAACCAAACGGCATTTTAATCTTCATATTTAAGACTAGCGATTGACGTAGAGCGGATTCTGAATTATAAAAATTAACTTTTTCATGCACTTTTGAAAATTACATTCTATTTTTACACATTTTTTCTTAAGTTTTTCGCTCGTAGAAAAAAAACTACCAAAGCAATCATGATAATCCTAGGCTAATCGCTGGCTTATAACATATTGAAGATTCTGTATAAATTTGAACAAGATCGGTGCGGTAGTTTCTGAAATATCGTGGTTTTCGTTTCGAAAAATGGTGTTTCGAAAAAAAAAACGCGTTTGAAAGTTCGTGCATGTGCGGCGCGCCCTCCGTATACCTGCTCCGTTCCCGGGCTGTAACTTGTGAACCAATTCGAATATCGAAAAATCGAAAGATTTTTTGACCCGAGAAACTAGACGACCCCATTAAATGCATTGATTTGATGAATTAAATACTGTCGTATTTCCCTCATGCATACATGTATAAACTGTATGCCAGAAAAGCAGAATTCTTTTTTGATTTTTCTTCTTTTTCTCTGCTTGGATCTCAACCTCTTTTCATTTCACTTTCTATGCTCGCTACCAAGGTAGCAACAGTCCACTTTAATCCATCAAGATCGCGGTACCGTCATCAAATTGAAACGTGCGGAATAAACGCCATTAGCGTTTATCTTTTATTGCAACCGGAGATAACAAGGCTTCATTGCATTTAGTCGGCGCCATCACTTCGAGCCAGATGAAAAAAGTCTTTACGAATGATTGCTTTCCTGCTGCTGCAACCTGCCGCTCTCTCGCTCCTCGAAAAACTGATGAGAACTTACGAATATCCTATTGGCTCAACGAGATTTCTCAAGTCGACGTGTATTCCTTTGACGACCATGTTTATCGTCTTTTTTTTCTGATTTTCTACTCTTTTTTGTTTCCGTTCTATTTTTTTCTTTTTTTCCTCGTTTTCAACCATCTGGTCAGTCCTGGTTTCGAAAAAATTAGTAGCTCTTATGAAAAAATGTTTTTTTCGACTTATCAAATCGTTGTTGACGAAGGCCTTAAATTATTGACGTAATTGTTTTTTATTTGCGAAATAAGAAAGATCGTTTCACTAATAAACGTCATAAAACATCATAAGAAATTCTAAACTCGTTTTTGTTGTGGCCGGGGTAGTCGAACATTTATTTTTCTGTTTCAAAAGTATTAAAAGGGTCCGATTAATCGAAAATTTTTAGCCGATTACGAATATGAACGAATTTTCGTCGGAAGCACTGCACACGACAACAAAAATTGTGATTTTAGAAGTTTTTTACAATTTTTTCACGGAAATTTTGGGTTTTGGGGAAAATTAATGGTAGATTCGTGCTCAGGGGACAAAGTTACATCGAAAT